>ML826955.1:15939-32085 GCA_009831015.1 Picea engelmannii
TAAAGTTTAGTGGAATGAGGACTGTCAATGAGGATTGGACACTCTAAAAGAGAGGATGGTAACAACACTGATACTAGTATTCCCTAATTGGGAAAAGACATTTTATGTGCATGTAGATGCATCAGTGATAACACTTGGAGATATTCTGACACAACCAGGAGCATGAGAGTTAGACCATATGATAGCATTTGCAAGTAGAAAATTGTCAGAGCCAGAGAAGAATGACAATACTATAGAAAGAGAAGGCTTAGCAATGGTATATGCACTGTAGAAGTTCGGACACTATTTACTTGGGAAACACTTTAAAATTTTCACAAACCATTCTACCCTCAAATACCTAGTCAATAAACCAGTGTTGGGGGGGAGAATTTGTAGATGGTTACTGTTGTTTCAGGAATTTGACTTTGAAGTGATAGTCAAACTAGGGAAGTTGAATGCAGGACCTGATCACCTGTCAAGGATCACCAATGGAGAGGAACCTACGAATTTAGAGGACAACTTCCCTGATGCACAGTTGTTTTCAGTCCAAGTAGTTGATGAATATTTTTCTGACATCATTCAATACTTGAGTACAAGGACTGTGCCACAAGAATTCAACACTACGCAAAAGAAAAATATGGTAGTCAAAGATGGAGACTATCAATTGATTGTAGGTCACTTATACAAGATGGGCACAGAATTCATTTTGAGAAGATGTGTGCTAGAACATGAGAGGCCTAGGATTCTATCTGAGGCCCATGAGGGAATGGCTGGAGGAAATTATGCAGGAAAATCTACCACGCAGAAGGTATTGCGCGCAGGACTATGGAGGCCGACCATCCACATAGATGCAAAGGACTACTGCCAGAGATGTAATGTATGTTAGAGGGTTGGAAAACCTAATAGACGAGATGATATGCCCTTGAGACCACAAGTAACCTTACAAGTATTCGAAAAATGGGCAATAGATTTTGTGGGACCAATTAATCCACCAGCAAAGAGGTCAGGAGAAAGGTATATAATTATTACAACATAGTACTTAACGAGATGGGCAGAAGCAACACCAGTAAAATATTGCAACACAGAGAAAACAACACACTCCATGTTTGAGCAAGTGATCACTAGATTTGGATGCCCAAGGATTTTGATGAGTGACCAAGGAACTCATTTCATCAATAGTACTATCAAGGCCATGAATGAGGAGTTTTAAGTCTATCATCAAAAGAGTACACCATATCACCCTCAAGCAAATGGAACATTGGAAGCCTTTAATAACATCCTAGAGAATGCACTAATAAAGATCTACAATGTCAACAGGGACGTTTGGGACTTGAAGATACTGACAATATTATGGGCATACAGAACTACATGCAAAAATTTGACAGGGCAGTTACCATTCAAGTTGGTGTATGGAAAAGAAGCAGTGGTTCCATTAGAATATTTGGTACCTAGTCCACGCGTAGCAACAATCACTAACATGATAAAACGAGAAGCAATACAAGAAAGGATAAGTCAACTGATGCTTATGGAAGAAGATAGGATTCTAGTAGGATTTCACTAAGAAGTACATAAAGCAAGGGACAATTCTTGGCATGATAGACATATTAAAAGGAAGAGTTTCAAGGAAGGAGACCTAGTCTTGGTGTATGACAATAAATTTCTTCATCACCCAGGAAAATTCAGAATGCATTGGTTGGGACCACATGAAGTAAAGAGTATCATAGAAGGGGGATATAAACAATTGAAAGATTTAGGAGGTATAGAACTCAAAGGAATGATCAATGGGATTTGACTGAAGCTGTATAAGGACAATCGACCTCCTAGTACTTAGAAAGTACCGCACAGTAAAGACATATGTAAGAAAAAAAAGAAAAAAGAAAAGAAGAAAAGACATAAAAAGTAAAAGGGATAAAAATAAAAAACAACTCAGTGCACATGGAGGGCCTTGAAAGAATGGAACGAGGCAGATGGAATAGGGCGTTGCAAGAACACAAGGGTTCAAAAACACGATGCACAAAAGAGTAGTTAACGGGCAAAAAGGTACAGTGCGCAGGAAACAAAACAAAAAGTGAAAACGTGACAATTACCAGTGCGACACAGCTGTCACTTCATCGTCCCGCTATAAAGTCAGAAAAAGGAGGGAAACCGAACCATTGTTTTATTTGCTAAGGAGAAAAATGCCGAGCTGAGCGGAAGAGAGATGAAGTGCAAATTTGCAATACCATCTATTGAATTGAGAGCTTGTAGTTCAGATTTCACCACCATGTCACCACCAAGGGTTGGAGAACCAAGTAGAACCAGATGAAACACATGGAGTACCACACGGGTACCAAAAAATGAAACCAGGGAGATGCCCACAATGGTGGATGTGGATGAAATCCACACACCAAAGTATGAGAAAACCACATTACATGTGGAGGAGGAGCATGAACCCGCACAGGCGCCTGAGCAGCTAGTAGAGGATGCCGAACGGACGAAATCCGACGTGTCTAGGGGAAAAGGTCCGCAGGAAGCAGAACCGTCCATGGATTCCACGCAACAAGGCCTAGAGATGGAACCATAGAAAGAAATAGAGCAAGTGGGTGGGGTATCGTCCCCATAAGGGAAAAAGAAGCTGAGAACAAAAAGTAGTACGAAAGGTGTGTAACACACATAGGTAGAACTAAGTATAGTAATGCCAAAAATTCCCAATGAAGTGAAGACGAGGGATCACATGGTAGGAGGAGTTGATATCCATAAATACTGTGACCATGATGTCTCTGACACAACAAAGTTCCCAGATTTAGTAGTGTAGAGCTACCTAGAGAGAAGGGGAGAGGGAATATAAGGCACACCATTGTTGGAGCCTACATAGTGGATCCTGGAACTGTACAACACCGACATCATGAACTTATTAGACATACCGCACTTCGGGTGCGGGAAACACATAAATGGATGTGTTAAAAAACTATTAGCAAGGGTGCATGGAGGCATCTTATGGATGGATATGCCAGTACCGATCAACATTGACCTCATCGCAAAGATTACAAGGCTACCCACAGATGGGGAGAAGTTGGAGCAATAACTAGAAGACAACACTAAAGCGAAAGCTATCTCAGATGAGATCAAGGAAAAGTATGGAGCAGAGAGAGGTAACCGAGGTATCAGGATCAATGACATCAATGATCCTATGATGTGATTTGCAACCAGATTGATCGGTTGCAAATTAATGCACAAGTGTTGAAAAGAAGAAGTGTACGTAGGAGTAGTAACAGTTGCAGTGCAGTGCGCAAAGGGGAGCTTGATGAGCTAGGCCCCATATCTACTCAACTTATTCCTTGAATATTGTAAGGATGCGCAATACCATGGCTTTGATTTCCACTACTCGTGGTTACTCATCTTCATTTCACTTATGGGTTGGCACAAACCTACATACATGGTGTTCTTGCCAAGGATAGGAAAATGTGGCGCAGTGCGCTACACGTCGCTGCGAAGCACAACAGATCCCAAGGTAAATAAAATCAATAATGACATTTTTTCTCAGTACTTAACAGAGATCCAAAACAACTTGGTGGATACATGGAGGATCTCACTAGAAATTGTCCAGGAGTATGGATAGATAACGAATTTTCGAGCGTCACATCATAACATGTGGCTAAAGGGAAAGAAGGACCCAAAAAAGGAGTGGTTTCATCTGAAGTACTGTGTGACGACTCAGGACATCCACATGGAGGTCCAAGAGTGGCCTGAGGAGTGGAAAGTTCCAAAGATTCCAAGAGAAACTCCAGCAATACAAATCCAGACGCAGGGTAGCACAGTCCCTGCGCAGGATATAGGTAGGAATGGCACTAGCCAACAAAAGAAAACAACAATAGGTATAGTGGGGGAAAGTAACTCAATTCGAAAGAAAACTAGGACACAAAAGAAGTCACAGTGTGGTCATACACAGGGTCCACAGGCCATAGAGCAGGCACCGAGAGGACCGACATGACAGGTGAGTGGAGAGGAAGTGAAGACAGAGGTACAAGATGTAGCCATGGACAAAGAAGTTCATCATGATACCGACATGTATACATGGATTCCAGAAGTATCTGAACAACTAGAGGCCCAAAGGAAGAGAACATGTCAGAAATCAAGTGGTGCCAGGAAGAAAGCAAAGGCCCACAGGAAACAAATGGAAACATCACTAACAACAGATGATGTAGAAATGATAGCCATGACAATATAATATCGACTATCAGAAGTATGGGAAAATGAGGAAAACCATCGAGCTTCAATTTTGGAATAGGTACAGGAGGTAAAAATTGTGCTTGAATAGTTAAGGATCAAGGCAAAAGAACAACAAAAAGAGAAACTGACGCTAGTAAGAGAAGGAGCACCTGTCAGAGAGACAATAAAAATCACAATGCAGGGAAGTGCTAAATTTATCATAACACCGGATATGATTTTAATCGATGAGGAAACAACGCAAAAGCCCATGAAGTATATCGAAATGTTGGACTTGGCATTTCCCAAGATACCAACAAAGGCACTGTATAAGTTACAGGTTAGCATTGCGTAGGAGATTCAGTCTAGAGAAAAGGTCTGATGGGACGAATCTACAAATAGTGCAGGAAGAAAATATGGTACTAAACGAGGCCATCATCTAGGAAGGGTAGAAGAGAGAGATAGTGCATCAAAAAGTGGACGAGATGGAGACCCAGATAAATCTAGTCTTTCAATCTGTTAGCACTCTATAAATTTTTTCTGGCTGATAGACAAATGACAAAGGTAAATGATTCAACCAACTTTAGAGATGGGCACTAGGCTTCTCATCTTAGAGAGGACTCTCTCTCATGTCACTTGATTTTCTTTGGAAATCAATGGCTAGATTTGGTTTTGTTTTGTTTTTTTTTTATAAAGTTGTTGGCTAGGAAGGGGAGGGACATTCAAGGCTATGGAGTTGATATTTTGAAAGTGAATGAAAATAATGACTGGCCGATAGAACTCTCCATAGGATAAAGGCTAAATGAGGCAATGAATCTGATTTTTAAATTGTATTTAAGCATGGTGTAAGATGAAAGAGAAAACAAATAACTGCATCAAAGCATTTTTGAAATGAATTCTGAATTAACTACGAAGAAACACACATAGTTTAAATTGATTAAGATGAGAGCATCATAAGACGAATTATGAGATTTTTAACTCTCGAGTTTAAACAACAAAAGTGAAAATGAAATTCAGGAACACAAGGAACACATACTATAAGAGAAGACAAAACTCATATCACCACCATTAAAATCATTTCATAGAGAATTTGAGAAGCTACTGCATATATATATTCAATTTAGCTCTAGAAAGTTACAAAGTCCTCCTGCTACGAGGGCAGGCTCCTCTTCGGTAAGTCCAACCATTCATTTATCTTTGTGCTAGTATATATAGATAAATTATATCCAGTATTCAAAATGAATCATCTTCCCCAAAATACCCAAAATAGACATCAGTTATAGAGAAGGAGTAACGTACAACAACTGTACTCCTATTTTCTAGGGGATGTTATAATAAAAAAATTACATATTTGAGATTTTCTCTTTAAATTCCACATGTCTATATCATTACAAAATTCTCCGAAACGTACTTAATTTAGCTTAAAATCTATTTCAAATTAGCAATTTATTCTTTTAAAGTGTCAAGCCACGCAGACTGGTTTTCTCCAACGTTTTAAACCACCTCCGCTTTAACCTCTGTGTTCTGTTGCTTGCTCCTTTTCCTCTTGAAAACTTGTGTGTGGTTCTCATATACATACCGGTTGATGATTAAATCCTTCATGATAGGATTTAATCTGACCTCTTTATCTACTCCTGGCTCCTTTGCAGGCTTCATGTGAAATTTCATTGCCAGTATTCGTGCAACGAGCTTCTCTTTTTTCTTCACTGACAAATTTGTCATATAATTTGAATATCCTGGTTCACTGAAGGCCGCTTGGTTTGTCTTATCCATTCTCTCTAGTTTTCCAGAAAACATGAGATTATCTCCCTTAGCTGCACAAGAATTAGAAAGACGATTCGGTTTGTGATTACCTCGTTGAGGAATGAAACGTTAATCGCCCAAAATAGAGTAATGTCATCCATATTTTGAAATACAGTAGTCATTGAGTGACAACCATAGGTTACTGACGAAAGTACTTGCAAGGAAAATGGCTTATCACGCTCTGCTATTAATTTCAAATGATGAGATTTTCGGATCAGTCTTTTGGCAGCGTTCACCTGACATCGCACGGACGAAAAGTACCTGACTAGGTGTCCTGAGGTGATTTGACCGGTCGTCAACTTTCCCTTTCCACATGCGATCTTTGGATGTGACATATCTAATAATTTTTTGACACGTGACATCGGGGTGGGATTGGGTGGTTTCAGGCTTACCTGCTTTTCCTCCCGATGTGTATTTGGTGGTGCCATGTACCCTCAGAACAAAATTACGGTATTCTTATCGACTCGCCTCCAAGAGATTAACCAACGCGCTATTTCTCCGCTCGATATGTCCTTCGACCATCGAGTGGTAGCGCCTACGATCACAACCCATCGGGCCCCATCGATTTCACCCTTCTGCTATATTTATCCCTATTTTCTAGATGTGGCCTCATCCGCTAGTCTATTTCTGTTCCATACTGACTTACCCTCCTGCTAAATCCCGAGGCTGGGACTCTATACAATTTTTTTTTACATTGATAACATGGGCTCCAACTGGGGATGATATCCTCCCTATGAGGTAGAAAATAACAATAGACCTTGTGCCTTATCCATTGGAGCTTCTCTCACAACAGGTGTGTGCCATGCTTTAACCTAGAGACTAAATGATGGATATACTACTAAAATCTAACTGAATACTTTATTTGGGAATCTAAACTTGAATATGCTTGATCATCAAGCTTATCCACACCTACCTACCCTAACAGTTGCAATGAGCTTCCACTCAAATGAAATCATAATGCCAATGCAACCATGAAAGCATCTTATCTAATGCTAGGTTTCTTTGAGCATACTTGTTCCAAAATCTGTTCACCAACAACTCATTTGAGAAGTTATATAAGAATTTGAATTTTAGTATTTCAACAATATTGGGACTGTTTATTTTTTCTATCAAAACTACAAATGGATATGGTTAATGAGAATTCTTCCATTCTTTCTATCTTGCTTCTTCTTTCTTAATTTCTCTCTGCAAATGTGTGTGGTATTTTCTAGCTAGATCTATTCTGTGCAGGTTCAACACATTTACACTCTTGACTCGTTCATGGAACTCTGGAGCTTCTTGGAGCCTGTTTATATAGTGCAAAAATTCTTTCGGGAACTTAACCCAGAATATCTCGTATTGGTCACTCGATGTTTCTGAGTAAAATACTGCCTCATGAGTATCTTCCACATATTTTCCCCTTAGTTCTTCTTCTTTCCATATGAAGGTGTCACAATTTCTTTCCCACCATTGGTCAATATTAGATCTGTGAATCTATGGAAGCATACTCCCTATAGGTTCCCCTTTAACATAGGTCTCGGAAACAGAACCATTTTGTTGGCACAAGTTTGATCAGACCAGGGTCCTTCTCAGGTTACCAACAAAAGGTACTGAGTAGTCTAGAGCGGTGGCATTTTCATCTGCTCCAAAGAGAAGAAGTCTCACCCGAAGCATTTCTAAGACAAATAGATAGGTAAGGGAAAGGAAAAGACTTAGGAGGGTTCACATAACCTTCAAGATTCATCCTAATATTTCACAAGACATCTAACTACAGAACATATCTGAACTCATATGTGCAAGAATTGGAACTACTTATGTTGCGAACAAGCATTTAAACATAGAGACATCATGTGGAACTTATAAACCATAAAGAAGTACTACAATACATAAGTATAACACATAAAGACACAACATATTTTGAAAATTTAGATCCTTCTTCATATTATCTTCAGATCTTTCTTCATTTACAAACTTAGAGATACACAGTAGCGCTCTGTTACAGACTCTTGGTTTTGGACTCATGTCCCAGAGCTCTAACCCTCAAAATGGTGTACAGATTACATTACAGACTCATAACTATGACCTCTCAGCTGCATACAATAACTATGACATCAACCTAATAGTAAGGGAAATATCGAATTGAACACAATCACAATTCAACTAAGCAACAACAACAACAACCTTTTACAATCGTATTCATCCCTATATATAAGCTAGGTTGTCCTCTGGATTTGGCTTGAACGCTTTCTTGTTCTGTTGCAACCACTTTTTCTTTGTTGGCTTTGTGTTGTCCTTTTTGCAATTGATTTATGTTTCCTCTCCTTGCTTTGTTGTTCATCTTCTTTTGAATCTTGCACAACTCGTACTAGGCCAAAACTTGCACAATTCCTTATCCCAAAAATGAAGGGCCCACCACATCCTTTGTTAATGTTTGCTTAGTTTAGTTTCTATTGTTGATTATTCCTATCTTGATTTATTTCTTTCTTTCTAGCTTGTGGGTTCACTAACCTACTATTCATGAATGGAAAAGAATAAGAAGCATTTGCAAAGTGGATACCATCCCGAAACAAAGACTAGATTGGTTCTTCAAATCACTAGTCCCTCTCCTTGCCAAATATGTCACCACCACTTTTCCTCAAAATGAAGATGCAACTATCACTAAGGCCCAACAATTTGACTTGATTTACTCTCAATCGGGATGTATTTATACGGTGTTACCAAATTCTCCTCACCCTCTGCCATTTGTTCAAGGAAAACTCATAATGTCACACATTGTCGATGGGTTGATTGGGTCCATGGCCCAAACACACCCACATGCTCAATCGGTACCCACGTTTGGGACCAACCACTACCCACCACCATATGGAGAAGCCCCATATTATCCTCCTCCACCACCCCAACCAGTATTCATGGCACCTCCCCCCCCATAATAGGAGCACATGTACCTGCACCACCTAACTATGTGCATGTACCACACCAAGGCCCACCCTTGTTACACACCAAAATGTCACACTTGAGTGTCACACCCTAAGTGTGACAAGGTGACACATGCACCTTGTTAAGTGTTTCATGCATTTTCACAAGTTTCATATGCACCTTACCAAGTGTATCATTCATTTTTCTAAGTGTAGAAACCTCTGGACACCATGAAAACATTTTTCACAATCCCTAAGTCATGTTGGAAGAAAAATCCCTATCATTTGACAATAGAAACACACTTTGTTCTTGGAAAATTCGACCAATTTTTGGAATTTTATAAGGTTGGTGCTCACGTACCCATGATGGGGGGTGCCAACGCTCCTCTATCCATCCTTAGGGGGAGCCATGGTTCTCTGTCTCTCACTAGGGGGTGCCAGTCTTGTTAGAGGAAACTTTGGGATCTTCCACCTTTTCCTAAGGGCCAGCTCTTGATGGATGAGGTTTGTTTTGGTTGAATCATATACCATGGCTTCATCTTAGTATCAAATCCCAACCTCAAGGATCCATATCCTCAACCATTTCCCTCATTTTCTCATGGTGGTTAATCCTCTCAAGCCTGTATATTGAAGGTATTTCCAAGGTGAAGGGGGGAGGATATTAGAGGTATCAAACCTTTGATTCTTTCAGGAATCATCAACATTTTTATTTCAAGGTTCATGCAAGGGTTGGATGAGGATATCTTGGAGAATATTGTTGCATCATCAAGCATGATTTGTAAGTGCCTTATTTTTCTTTCCAATTAATGATAACTTGGCCTATTCCCTTCAAGTTCGTGTGTTCTACATTTGCCCGTCTATTGTCGTTTTAGTCTTCGTAGATATATATTATTTGTTTAATCATATAGAGTAGGAGGAAGATTTATTTTTTTGGTCTTTGCAGGACTTCAATTGCATTAAGGAGACTGGATATAAATCCCAAGGATTGGAGCAATGAGGATGAACATCACAACAAGGTATGTCCCATTCTTCTTCTCTCTTGCTTGATTGATTGAGTTATATATATAGGGACATTAGCAACCATTTGTTTACTTTTTTATTTGGACCAAATATAGGGGCCTTGGTTCAAAGCGAATCTTAGCTTGTCCATAGGGTAAGATTTATCACAACAGAAAAATGGTGACTCCGTTGGGGAAATTTTTGGTACACGTTTGGAAAAAAGAGCTAGTTTTTCATGTGCATTTTGGATTTCGTAAAATTTGCTTGGTAGTTTGACATCTTCCCGACCCCATAAATTGAAAGCTACATAGTTTTGAGTGCTTGCTTGTTTTAATAAGAACATAACTCTTCTCCCTTATATACATAGAATTCATTGAAAAGAATGAATTGCATCTCATTCCTTTGCATTTTATTTGAGTCGAGTCTCTCACATCATTAGTTTCATCTTTGTGAACATATTGAGTAAAATCCATTAAAATCAACCACGCACTAATAAAATAAACTAGAACATTTTTTGGTTTTAGCACACCAACATTAACATAGGATTAGGGTCATTGGACTAGGAAACGTGAGTAAATTTTCCAAGACTGCTAAACAGACTATAGAGCACTAAAGAGTGAAAAAATCCAACTTTCTTATAAGGATAGTTGGGAACCCCCTTTCACACAAGGGATAAACACGAGATCATGTGTGGAAGAGAAGTAGAGATTACCCCTCCAAATATTGACCAATCATAGCGGAAAGAGTGTATACTGGTGGTCCTTCCTAAAGTGTCACTGAATCATTTGGTCTCAGTACTTCATTAACTCTAAATTCGTTCGGGGTCCACTAGAGTATACTAGTCCACTTGTCCTCATTCCTTTGGAATAATTTTATACATTGATATTCTACCCATACGTTCGGTCTCGACTATCGACTGTACCCACCTAGAGGATGACTGCGAGTTGGTAACCTTAATGGCCTTTCCTAGGAATCTACAAAGGTGACTGTGGGGGGATTCCTACGGTACCTAGGGAAGATGTAATATCACACTTTTAGTACCCTTGGGGTGTGATCCTATGAAAGCAAGGGTTTATTGCAAATATAATGGATTTCACTTGGAGGTCAGGGTAACTTCTTCTCATTTCTTTACTGGCATCTTCATATCCCATCTTTATAAGATCCTTAAATATACTATTCCTTTGTTGATTGATTTTAGTTTTCTTAAGAGTGTGCTTCTTTAATTTTCATAGTTGGACTTAGGATTGAATATTTCATAGTAAACAAGGTATGGAACCCGACGTTCAAGAACCTCAACACAATGTTTCTTATGAAGGAGTGAGTGCAGATCAAACATCTAAAATCAGGAGCATAACTCTTGGAAGTGGAAAACACGTAGAAGAACTAGTCACAACTTTCGTAGAAAGCCTTGCATCTTATGAAAATCCTCTTTTTACTGATCCACTCGGCCAACCACTCATTGATCAACCATCCATGAGATTTATTGATGCCTATTCTTCTTAATTTTTACCGTCTGGTCCAACCACTACACAATCTTTTGGCATGAACCCATCATCGTTTGGTTTTCCTAAAGGACTTGGGAATTTCTCTTTTTCCACAACTCCTGTAGTTGATACTGCTAATGCTTATTCATTAACAGAAACATCAGTGACCCAAGTAACCCCGAATAAACCACTTGCGCATACATATCCCTTCGCACATGGTTCATGTATTATTCATGTTTTACTATTTCCACACATGCACACACCAAGTGCTTTACTTGGTCGTTCCATTGGTCGAATGGCCAGCAGTCAAGTCGTTCACACAACCATGATCAAACAAGATAATTAACCTCCATATCAACCATATTATATGAGTACACCCTACATTGGAGGTCGATCTTAAATGGGAGGCCAACCTTTGGCTGGGGGGAAACCTTTAGCTACAAGGAAATGTTTCACTAGGAGGAAACCTACGTGGTTGAAACATCACCAAGAATGGGGGAAATCCACTCCTGCAAGTATTTCTATCCCTACTACCACTGGCCTGTATCCTGGAAAACCATATCCAGGAGTTTCTAACCCTTTGTGGGGTCAACTCAATCCGACGAGCATTCCTATGCAAGGAACTTTTCCCTATAAACCTGTAAACCCCATGATTCCAACGCAAAATTCCCTTCAACCTCTATATATGTGGGGACCATAAAAACAATATATGTATGTAGGAGGTCAATCAAGAAAACCACCTTACGTGAGTGGACAACCCAGGAAACCACCATATATGGGAGGACCATCTAGTTTTTCCATCTCACCCCAACTTGGTTTTGGTCCTACTGGTGTTTCCATGCCATATTGTTACCACCAGTATCCACATGCTAACCGACAATTACCATTTTTTTCTATGTTAGATCTTCCAGATCTATCACGTTTGACAAATGATCCCATTCTACATGCCCCATTTTGGCATGCCATCCCTACCAAATTACCATTCGACATCCCAAAATTTGATGGAAAACCTAGGGAAGATCTGTTTGTACAATTATATTGCAATAATTTAATATGTCAATCTGGTTTCGTAACCAATAGAGTTGATGCACTATATGTTCCGATGACATATAAATTCCTATGCCTAATGAGTATAGCCTACATAAGAAAACAATCTAAAACCAATACTCTGTTTTCACACTTTTCAAGTAACATTGTCCACACAGTTCAAAAATCAGAAAGAAAAACTCATAAATAAGCATGTGATCTAAAGATCTTTCTCAGGTGATGAATCTGTTCATTTACAGGATCATGAAAAGGAAAGATGAACTTTGACTATGTTTCCTGTAGCAACTAATCTAGCAACAATTAACACTCAACACATTCTTAAAATAAAGTTCAATCAATCCTAGAATAAATACCAGGTGTAGTAAGACACTCCATTATAGGTGCATGTAGGGTGAGAGATGGAGGTCTTGATTGTGCTTGTATTTTCAAGATGTAGCCTAATCAATTATGGAATAAACTCTAGGTGTGGTGAGATACTCCATTATAATCTCATGTAGGATGAGAGATGGAGATATTAATTGTCCCTAGATTTGCAAAATAGAAACAAACACTAAAGCATTTAGTTTAACAAATGATTGTCTACCTACACACACACACAAGGCTAACAAGTATTTACTCATAAATCTGCATTGCACTCAAAAATATTATGTTTCACTTAGAAATCTCACTCACTTAGAATTACCACACATCTATATTGCATGCTAGCAAGTGTATTTATTGAAACATAACATAAATAAAGTTAACTCTACATATCGGAGTATAACTCCTTAAGTGTAAAAAAAAAGAGTCTGGATTTTGTTGCACCATTATTTGATACCTATTCCATTAGATTTCTCTCTTTGCCCTTATCACATTCATACCTATCATTTTTCATGAAATTTGTTGACCCCACCCGCCCCTTTTCAATTCCCTCGTCATCATGGCCCATACCCATAGCCAAGACTTGGAATCTCGCTTCAATACCTTGCAATCTAATTTCACAGACCCAACAAGAAGTGAGACAACTCAGTGCCAATATTGCCACCATTAATAAAAACATGAATTCCTCCATCGTCGCCTCAATCGAGGAACTCAAACAAGACATTACTGCCCATCTTGAATCTGTCGCTACGATGATCTGCACCGAGCTGCATATCCTTGCAGATCCCCCCTTATCTGACCCACCTTTGTGTACCAAAGATGAAACTTCCTCTCATTCCCATAATTTTCAGCACCATCACTTTCAACGAGACCAACGCCTTCTTCGTGTGGATGTGACCAAATTTGATGGCTCAGATCCCACTGGCTGGGTAATTCAAATGGAACATTATTTCTCTTTGTACGCCATTACGGATGAGTTGACCAAACTCCGGTATGGCGTTCTCCATATAGATCAAGAACATTGGCAATGGTGGCAATGGAGAAAAAATGCTCACCAAGGGTATGTTTCTTGAACACACTTTGTGGCAGAGCTTTATGAATGCTTTGACACTAACACCAACCATTTAGGTCGTTTGTAAAAGTTGAAACAATCTTGCATAGTGGAAGACTTTATAGCTTCTTTTGAGCAACTGGATTTTCATACAGAGGGCATGTCTGATTCTTTTTTTCGAGAATGTTTTATCAATGGCCTCAAGGATGATATTCGTGCCCATGTCCTCATGACTTGGCCTCAGAGTTGGGTGGAGGATACTAAAAGAGATAAGGAAGCACAACAAGTTGTCTCTTCTCAAAACCGGAAACCCTCCTTTATTCCTCGCACTAAACCAATAAATCCCACTCCTCCTTATACTCCACTAAAGATTGAAAAATTTACCAAGGATGAAATGGTTGAATGCCAACTCAAAGGCCTTTTTTATAATTGTGATGAAAAATATTTCCCGGGACACAAGTGTAAGGAGAAAAATCTTTTTATGGCCATCTCAGAGGAGTTTTCGGAAGAGGATGTTGAATCTCTCGTGTGTCTATGTCACCTGAACCCACAGACATAACCCCTCCCTCAGACCCTCCCGAAGTAGAACTGGTCATTTCCCTAAATTCTCTCACTGGCTTCTCTGCTCCCCAAACCCTCAAGCTAATTGGTTACGTCAAGCATAGGAAGGTCATCATTCTTGTTGATAGTGAAAGCACCCATAATTTTATTCATCGTCGCATTTCCCAAGAAATGAATTGCTATATCCATGCAATCAATAATTTCCAAATCATGATTGCCAATGGTGGGTCCATGAAATGTGGAGGGCGTTGTGAAAATGTGCATCTCCAAATTGGTGACTACCACCTGCAATCTCATATGTTTTCTATCAACATGGGTGGTTGTGACATTGTGTTGGGTGCATACTAGCTAAGGACTTTGGGTCCCATTCTCATGGATTTTAAGGAATTAACCATGCAATTCAACCAGGAGGGCCAACAATATAAGTTCCAAGTCATCACCATCGATTCTGCTGAGATCATTAGTTCCCATCGCATGGAAAAGATGCTCAAAAAAGGTCATTCTAGCGTTATTTCCCAACTCCATGCCATACAAGCAACTGAGACACCCTCGATGTTGCAAGACCTCCAATCCATCCTCTCTAAACATCAAGTGGTTTTTTCCACTCCGCAGGGACTCCCTCCTTCTCATGGTGTTCATGATCATTCCATTCCCCTTGTCCCAGGAAGCCTTCCTCCCAATATTTGTCCCTATCGTCACCCCTTTTCCCAAAAAAATGAAATCGAGAAAATGGTTCAAGAACTGCTCAACGCAGGTGTTATCCACCCTAGTATGAGCCCCTACTCTTATCTTGTGGTCATGGTCCTTAATAAAGAAGGTTCTTGGTGCATGTGTCCTGAATTATGCACCCTCAACAAACTCATCATTAAAGACAAATTTTTCATTCCTGTCATTGATGACCTCTGGGATGAATTGAATGGTGCCCAGTTCTTTACTAAACTTGATCTTCGTTTTGGATACCACCAGATATGTATAAAAGAGGCAAACATTCCTAAGACTGCCATTAGAACTGTTATCCACAAATTTGGTCATTGTGATGATGTCATGATGATATCATAATGATATAAAATCAAGCTCTTTACCAAGAATACTTTCCTGAGAAAAGTTACAGTTGTCTTCTTCCAGAATTCACATTTTGAAACATGTTCGCAGGTTGCTTATATATTCACCTGCGAGAATGCCTGTTTCTCGCAGGCTGCTTTAAGTTGGGGTGTGAACTTCTCACACTGTACTCATGATTAGGGTGCGAACATGCTTTTAAAGGCGAAAAAGATAAAGATCTCGAACCTTCTAGAAGGGAATCTTCTAGAAGGGTGAGTTGGCTTTCGAATGGTTATTCAAGTACTGGCATTTCAGATATCTTGGGATCATTCCCTATCCAAGTAACTAAACCATCTCTTCCTATATATTGAGGAGATTGTTCATGGAAAGGGTTAAGTTGAGCAAGCAGAAAGCTAGCAAGAGATTGATTAGAGAATTAGTGCAAGATTGTATGGGGGACTGATGCTACAGCAGCAAGAGACAACAACAAGGTCATCAAAGTAGTTGATTTTCTTCATGCATGAGAAAGTGTGTGTGTCAGAGCTAGAAGCCATTGAAAGGAGACCTATGACATCAAGGATCAGGTTGTAATTTTCACTTTCAATTAATTTAATACAACAATATGTCCCTTTCCCATAAAGATGATATCACTTTATTACATAATTCCTTGATCATATGTATAGACTAGTCATTGAATAAGTTAACTTGCCTTTACTTCGATTGGTTCGTTTTGTTGTGATCT
>ML826955.1:36990-62690 GCA_009831015.1 Picea engelmannii
CTCATTTGATTCAATAACAAGGTCTTTCCATGTGTCGTCTTTGAGTCAGTGCTGCCAAATCATTGGTCGTGTCATCCATATGTTCAAGAGCAGTCCAACCTCTATTTGAGTCAGCCATCTGCAGTTATCCATCCTCTTTGTGTTGGCCTTCCCTGTGTCCAAAGTCCAATTGCTACGTACTCTGTTTCACTTTCAAACTCTGTTACTCATTTCGTGTCACTGATGTGGGATACATCAAGGCCCTCCTGTGACGAGTCTTGTTCTGTCGACTTCAGCACATTATCCAGAATTAAGACTTAGAAATCATTTAGTACCTTGAAGTTTGCATGCCTCAATGGCAAGTTTCTCGCTTTCGACAGTGGGTTTTCATCATTGACCCCTGATCGAGAGATTCTGTCGAGTGTTCGACATCAACTCATTTATTCACAGTCGACGGATTGTACTATAGTACCTTGGGAGTCATTGGCATTAATGGTGATTTCCCTCGCACTTGTTAACGGTATACATCAATGACCGGTAATCAAGTGGTTTCTACCATGTTNGACTTCGACACATGTAATCACATGGTCAGATTTGTACTTTGGGCAACGAGATTGAAGACCCTGGATATTATCTTTATGATCCAGGTTGCGATGGAGTATGTATATTTTGTGACACATAGATCCACTGTGTATGTTTCGTGGCTATGTCGTCTTGACTGAAAATTTGTCGCACAGATCCACAGTGTATTCAGGTGGCTGTGCTATATAATGACGGCATGGATCCACAGTGTATGATTGGTGGCCATGATATTGTTCTATGATGTCATCAGTCTATGATCTGAGTATAGGAATGCCTACCTCGGATTTGATATATATGATATTCTGCTGATGCTTGTATGTTTGCAGGTCTCTGATTAGATGTGCTTTTGGTTCTTGACACACACATGCAGCTTACAAAGTCTATCGACTGTCACTGGTTCCGCTCTCAGACTTTGGGGGGCATTTTGTTATCCACAAATTTGGTCATTGTGATGATGTCATGATGATATCATAATGATAGAAAATCAAGCTCTTTACCAAGAATACTTTCCTGAGAAAAGTTACAGTTGTCTTCTTCCAGAATTCACATTTTGAAACATGTTCGCAGGCTGCTTATATATTCACCTGCGAGAATGGCTGTTTCTCGCAGGCTGCTTTAAGCTGGGGTGCGAACTTCTCGCACTGTACTCATGATTAGGGTGTGAACATGCTTTTAAAGGCAAAAAAGATAAAGATCTTGAACCTTCTAGAAGGGAATCTTCTAGAAGGGTGAGTTGGCTTTCGAATGGTTATTCAAGTACTGGCATTCCAGATATCTTGGGATCATTCCCTATCCAAGTAACTAAACCATCTCTTCCTATATATTGAAGAGATTGTTCATGGAAAGGGTTAGGTTGAGCAAGCAGCAAGCTAGTAAGAGATTGATTAGAGAATTAGTGCAAGATTGTATGGAGGACTGATGCTACAGCAGCAAGAGACAACAACAAGGTCATCAAAGTAGTTGATTTTCTTCATGCATGAGCAAGTGTGTGTGTCAGAGCTAGAAGCCATCGAAAGGAGACCTATGAAATCAAGGCTCAGGTTGTAAGTTTCACTTTCAATTAATTTAATACATCAATATGTCCCTTTCCCATAAAGATGATATCACTTTATTACATAATTCCTTGATCATATGTATAGACTAGTCATTGAATAAGTTAACTTGCCTTTACTTCGATTGGTTCGTTTTGTTGTGATCTGGACGGGAAGAGAGCATTGGAGCAAAGCTTGGAACAACAGAGATCTAAGGAAAGCATTCATAAGGTATGTCCGTAACCTTTATATCTTAGTTCATTCAATAGACTAGATCTAGGGAAAGTGTAGTATTCTGTCCTGTTTTGTTCTAGATACCAGGTGGATTTAGGGAGATCGGTTAGTGTCCGCACCTACGGATTTATCCCATAACAAGAACTCATGAGGGCCACTATGAGTTTTTGGTCATGCCCTTTGGCCTATGTAATGCTCCCTCCACTTTTCAAAGCCTCATGAATCATGTCTTTTGTCCTTTTCTCTTCCATTTTGTCTTAGTTTTTTTTGATGATATCCTCATCTATAGAAAAAACTAGACAGACCATCTTACTCATGTGGATCAAGTTCTCCATCTACTCTCTAAGCACCAAGTTTTCCTGAAATAATATAAATGTTCTTTTGGCGCCTCGAAAGTCGAGTACTTGGGTCATCTCATTGGCAAGGTTGACATCAGGGTGGATCCTAAAAATATTGAAGTTATGCAAGACTGGCCTCACCCAAAGACTCTCAAAGTGGATTTATGGGCTTAATAGGTTATTATCGCAAGTTTGTTAAGAATTATGGAAAGATTGCGACACCTCTCATTGCACTCCTTAAAAATAATTCTTTCACTTGGACCTCAGTAGCTGCTCAGGATTTTCAAACCTTGAAGATGGCCATGTGCACCACTCTAGTCCTAGCCCTTCCTGATTTCACAAAGACCTTTGTCCTAGAATATGATGCTTCAGGGAAAGGAATTGGCATTGTCCTTATGCAAGAGGGTCGGCCTTTGGTCTTTACCAACAAACAATTGTCTGAGCGAAATTTGGGCAAATCAATCTATGAAAAGGAAATTTTGGCTATTCTTCATCTTGTTGATCTTTGGCTCCCTTATCTATTGGGGAAATGCTTCCAAATTAAGAGAGATCATCAAAGCCTCAAGTATTTTCTGGAACAACGCATTTCCTCCCTAGAGAAACAAAAATGGGTGACTAAACTCTTTGGACATGATTATGATATCATTTACAAGAAAGGAAAAGACAATGTGGTTGCCTATGCACTTTCCCGAAAATATGAATATGAAGGGTCCCTTTTTTCTCTCTCCTTCATTGTACCACATTGGCTCCAAGTTGATCGCTAGAAATGGCTACAATATCCCAAAAGTTTGCATCTGATACAACAATTGCAGTCCAATTCTCCAGTTTCCCCAGGGTACTCTTGGCTCCATGATGAGATTAGATACAAAGGCCATTTGTATTTAAGTAAACAGTCAAAACTTAAAACCACAGTACTTTATGAGCTTCATGCTACACCCACAGTTGGGCACTCAGGGTTTACCAAAACCTATGACAGGGTCAAACGTTCCTTTTTCTAGGATGGTATGAAACAGGATGTTTGTAATTTTGTGGTTGAATGTGATGTGTGTCAACACAAAATGGGAGAAACAGTCAAATCTCTAGAACACTAAAACTTCTTCCGATTCCACATGCTATTTGGAGGGATATCTCTATGGATTTTATTGTAGGCTTACCTAAATCAGGAAATAAATCAGTCATCATGGTGGTAGTTGATCGTCTTTCCAAGTATGCTCATTTATGTACTCTTTAACACCCATTTACAACATCCACTGTGGCTCAACTTTTCATGGATCAGGTCTTCAATCTTCATGGCATGTCGCTTTCTATTGTTTTTTATTGCGACACCACTTTCACCAGCAATTTTTGGCAAGAATTGTTCAAGCTACAAGGCAGCCATTTTCATCTCACCATAGCTTATCATCCCCATACTGATGGTCAAACTGAAGTTGTCAACAAAGATTTGGAAACATATTTGAGGTGTTTTGCCTCAGAAAAGAAAAATTAGTGGGCTCAATGGTTACCACTAGTTGAATGGTGGTACAACACTTCATACCATATAGCTACCCACATGACTCCTTTTGAAGCGGTATATGGAAAAAATCCACCTTCAGTTCTCTCATATTTTCCAAGTGTATCAAAGGTCCAGGCGGTTGACCAAATGCTTACAGTTCGAGAGGCTATTCTCTGTACCCTCAAAGATAATTTGGTCATGGAACAAAATCGCATGAAGAAACAAGAAGATCAAGGTCGCTCTGAACGTCAATTTGCAGAAGAGGATCAGGTGTTTTATCAACTCCAACTCTACAAGAAAAATTCCCTCAAGGATGACCATTGTCAGAAATTGGTGCCCAAATTTTATGGTCCTTATACCATTCTCAAGCATGTGGGACAGGTGGCCTATGAGTTAGCTTTGCCTAGTCATTCTAAGCTCCATCATGTTATTCATGTTTCCTGCTTAAAGAAGGTGATTGGAACTAAGTGCCAAACTCAAACCAACCTTCCCGAGTTGGACGAAGAAGGCTCCATTTGGCTACAACCACAAGTCATTTTGGACCAGCGTGAGTATCGTCTGCATCAGTGAACCATAAAGGAAGTGTTATTCTAGTCGAAAGATACAACTCCAACAGATGGCACTTGGGAACCATCTACAATTCTACAACAATTTCCACATCTCAAGCCTTAAGGACAAGGTTGTTTTTAAGGGGGAGGACATGTTAGGGACCTAACCCCTAACGCAGGCAGAATAATATATTCTAATGTAATAAAGGTCAATATTAATAAGGCCTAGCAATAAGGAAGTATATGTCCAATATAAGAAGACCTAATAGAATCTTCCGCTTCTAGAAGGATCTTCCTCTAGATGGTTCTTTTGATAGACATATTTAGTATAAATAGGAGTCGAGGGTATGAGAACTTTTGTCTTGGATATTATTGTAATAGAGCTCTGCTCGACTGCAGGTTGCCTCGTCGAAGAGGCAAGTGAATATTGCTCCCAGTAATCAAAGTGCTCTTTCTGGTGTTATTTTGGTATCATTTTGGTATTATTGTGGTATTGTTCTGGTTATACTATTGTTCATCTACCATTTCTAGCATTTTATTTTTGTTCTGCATACTTTTTATATCTGGAATATTACAGTGCTCCTTAGATCTGACGGCTGACAGAAGTTCAAGACTTCGGGACTTTGGGTTTATTCACTTTCCCACTTCCCAATTCTCCCAGAGTGAGATTCCCCAAAGGATAATCCTCGTGTAACTGGACTTCATCTGACAATCCTTATTTAGCACGATCCAACTATCGATGTAGAATGTGGAACCGTAACTTGCATGTGGTTTAATTCATCGTCGAAACTCTGCAATTGAAGTTGTGCAATTTTTGGTGAGTTAACCATAGTCATCGATCTTTGAATCGATGAGATCTCACGATCTAGAATAATTGTGGGATTGGAAATAATGTATAGTTTAATTCTCCTTTTTCTCTCTGCAATGAATCCCTGCCCTTGATCTAGCACTTTCATATCCAACGGTCACGACTTAATCTGATATTTTGGTGGATCAACCATAGTTGTCGATCTTTGAGTTGATGAGATCTGACAATCTAGACTAATTGCGGGATGGGAAATAGCTTGTAGTTTAATTCTCCCTTCGCGCTCTACAATCAATCCCTACCCTTCATCTGGCACTTGCGTATCCAACGGTATTGGTTTTTCCTATGGGGATTTTGATCCAGATCATGTTTCTTCATTGTGATTTCCCTTCTGAGCTTCATGATCTTTAGTTGCTAACCCTCCTGAGATCTTAATTTGTTAGTCCTTCTGTACATGGATTTTTATCTCTTTGTTCATACCAACTCATCATTATAATGTAAAGACATTGACTATTGACATCAATGACAATATGTCCAAAAATATCCCCCTTTTTCATTTAGGGTAACACTCTAACTTCATACAAAAACTCCCCCCTGCGATGATGGTTTTCTCTATGAAGTTACTCTCCCCCTTTGATATCAATGACAAAGGGTTTCTCCCCCTATGGTAAATCTATGTCTCTTTGTATGTTACTTACCAGAATATGAACTCAGATAACTTGTCCTGCAATCATACTTTTCTTGTCATAATTAAATGCCTCCTCCTAACTTTGATCATTGTCTCCCCCTGAATTGATTCCAATTGATGCATTATTTTCTTGAGATATTATATTGGAAGAGGGACTACTCCCAATATTTTCCCGAGATATTCAAATACATCTTTGCTTAAGGGTTTAGTGAAAATATCTGCAACATGTTCTTGTGTTGGAACATATTCCAATTTAATGTTCTTATTTTCAGCTTGATCTCTTAAACAGTGGTATTTTATTGGAATGTGTTTTGATTTGGAGTGTTGGACAGGGTTTTTGGAGAGACTTATAACACTTGTATTATCACAGTAGATAGTAGTGGGTTCAACAAACACTATTTTGATGTCTTGTAAGGTTTGTTTCATCCATTCCACTTGTGTGCAACATTCTGGTGCTGCAATATACTCAGCTTCAGTGGTAGACAAAGAAATTAAGGATTGTTTCTTGCTTATCCAAGCTACCAATGATTCTCCCAAGAAGAATGCTCCTCCACTTGTACTTTTTCTGCCATCTACACAACCTTCCCAATCTGCATCTGAATAGACTTTTAAAGTGAATGAATCCTTGCTAGGGTACCACAAACCAAGATCCTTGGTTCCTTTCAAATACCTATTTAGTTCCAATGACATTTTTATTTTTTGTTCTTGGAACAAGTTCCCAAGTTTGATTTTTTCAATTTGGTCCAATTCTTCATTCATAGCATTGACCCAATTCTCATCTTTTGCATGCCTCTTTGATTGAGATGGGCTCAATATGTGACAAAAGTGCTATTTCTTTTTGATACAACAGGTGTCTTCTTGTCTTCACTCCATCACTTTTATTTCTAATAATCAGTTCTTCAGGATGATTCTTTTGAGTCATTCTTGAGGGTGTCTTTGTGTCTCTTCTTGGGGATTCTTCTCGTATCTCTTCTTCTCAAATATCTTCCTAATCTTCACTAGTATCCATATCATCCTCTTCCTTTTCTTCTTTATTCTCTTCAACTTCGTCTGCTTGTGTACCAACTGACTCATCATCATCTTCATATTCATTGTCAAGTATAGTCTCTTGATGTTTGATCCATATTGTTTTTAAATCGTCCAGCTTAACATATGAACTCTGGACAATCTTATGTAATCTAAGATTCTAGCATCTGTATGCTTTCTTGGTAGAAGCATATCCAAGAAATATACCTTCATTATATCTAGCATCAAATTTTCCGAGATTCTCATTAAGCCTTTTGATGTAACACTTACTTCCAAATACCTTGAAGTATTTTACCGAAGGAGATCTCCCAAACCATAGTTCATAAAGATTCTTATTATTAATAATCCTGATCTGACCTCTATTTAATATGTATATTGTTGTGCCTACAACTTCCCTCCAATATCCATCAGATAATATTTCTTCATTGAGCATAGTCCTTGAAACCTGCTGGACTGTTCTATTCCTTATCTCAGTAATCCAATTTTGTTGAGGTGTTCTGGCAATAGAGATATTTTTATTTTATTTTTCCATGAGTTTTACAAAAGAAGTTGAGTATTCTTTTGTTTCTTTAAGTTCAAGAAATTTTCCTTGTTTCTTGTCATATGTTTTGAGCACCCACTGTCAACATACCAGAGATCTTCTTTATCTTGGGGTTTCAAGGAAATAAGGCATTCCACTTTTGATGTTTTTTCTTTCCAAAGCTTATTTTTCTCTCTAATGAACTTTGGTTTTTATGAGACTTCCATTGATCTAGAATTATTGGCTTTATGTCCATAACTATGACATCTGAAGCATTCTAGGTTCCCTTCTTGTAGAGGTGAAAATGAGTTATAATTTCTTCTTTTAACTTGATTTACTTTTTGGTTATCTTTAAGGTTATATTTCTTAACCCTCAAGTTTTTCCTTCCATATACTCTACAATTCAAAGCTTTGTGTCTGAATTTAGAGCATGCAAAGAAATAACCAAACAAAATGTGAGGATACCTATTTTGATAAACCTTGTTTGGAGTTGTCTTATATTCCTTCTTGATGGGTGGAAATAGTCCTCTGGAGTTCTGATCATTACTTGTCTTTTCTTCATCTTTCTTCTTGAATGTATTAAGGAGAGCAACTGCATAATATTTTGAATTACCCTGGTTTTCTTCTTGAGAGTAACCTACACTATTTTTGTTACCTAAATCCCTTTGTGTGGTAATAATCTTATCTAAGATTTTAGAGCTATTTTCATATCTTGTTCGAATAAGTTTTGCATCAAGTTCTTTTCTTAGGTGAACTAATTCTGCCTCCATTCTTTCACAGGTCATTTTTTTCTCTTTAAGAGACTTTTCCAGACTTTCTTATATCCTATTTTCTTCTAGGATTTGATTTTTTAGGTTTCTCATGAGTTTCTCCATCTATTTTTCTTTTTGATCATGCTTTTCCTTTTGTTCAACTACAAAACTTTTCAGTTGTCTATATCTGTTTTCGTATATTCTTAATTCATCCAAGGCACTTAGAAGTTCTCCTTCCATATTAACCTCTGCTTCATCTTTTGACTCTTCCACATGATCAATTTATTCTATCTCATTAGGCTCTTCAATACCTAGAAAAAGGACTTCATCATCACCACTGTCACTAGATTATGATGAACTGTTGTTTTCTTCTTTTGAGTAAAAATTGTTTTTCCCTTTGTAGTATTTTTTCTTGTAATTGGGTTTTCCCTTCTTCTTGTATTGTTTATTTGTGTCTTATTCATCTTCATGGTCCTCCTTGGGATAGGGACACTTGGCTGCAAAGTGACCAACCTTTCCACACTTAAAACATTTGAAAGGCAACTTGCCTTTGTACCTCCCTGATCCTTTTTGAAGTTTTTTAATAAAATTGGCTTCTTCTACATCAGATTCTTCATGATGGATGGGTTGAGGTTTTTTCTTCTGCCCCATCCTTTTCTTATATGCTTTAAAGTTTGTTTCATATTTTTTTGATTTATCATTCCCTATTCTCATTTCATATGCTGTAAAAATTCCATGAAGTTTATCAACTGTGAGTGTGTTTAGATCAGATCTATATTCAATTGTAGAAATCTTTGCATCATATCTCATAGGTAATGACCTTAGTATTTTTTGCACAATAGGTTTATCTGTAATTTCTTCTCCTACTACTTTGATTGAGTTAACCACTTCATCTACCCTATGAAAGTACTCAACAATATTTTATTCTTCTTTCATTTTCAGATTTTCAAACTGAGTTCTATAGGTCTGTTGTTTGGCTTCATTGACTTTGTCATCTCCTTCATATACAACCTCCAAATTGTCCCAGATTTCTTTGGCTTATTTACAATGCATAACCTTCACACATATAGAATTATTCAACCCTCCTAGAATTCCATTTACTGCTCTTGAGTTGTCATTATAGATTTTCTTTCCTGCAACGTCTTTGGGTGGAGTAGTCGGTGCAGTGTAACCATATACAACAGATTTCCAGATATCAAAACCAAGAGCCAACAAGAAGTTTTTAATTCTTATTTTTAGTAGAGAATATCCTTCTCCATTGAAAAATGGTGCTTTGTTGTTAGACATTCCCTCTTGTTGATCCATCTTTAGGATCTAACTTTCAGTTGTTAGACTGTGCTAAAGGAAACCTTGCTCTGAAAGCAATTGAAGGACCAAATCTTGTCACTGAGAGGGGGGGGGGGTGAATCAGTGACAAAATTATTTGATCAATTTTTCTTTTGTTAATGAAATCAATATTTTAACACAATATTTATCATGGAACCCAATTGGGAAAAACCACAAACTTTTTTATATTAACTGCAAAATTTTGTTTTACAAGTTACATAGAAGGAAGATGTTTTTCCTCTTAGATCAACACCCACTAATTAGGATGCAACCACACCCTTGTTCACCAGCACCAAATGGTAGGAGGTTACATCCACCTATTTAGTCAACTATAATTGACAAGGAAGCACCTACTCCCCTTCAAGCTCCAACCTTCCCTTGCACCACCCAACCACCCTTAGTTTCATCAATTTAGAAATAGGATATATAGTCTAGCAATGGTATTCTATATCAAACACTAGATCTTCATGAATTCTACTCTGTCTCCTTCTATTCTAGATCTTCAATAATTCTTCGACAGACAAAATTCCTTTCACAATTCTATCTCGTTTGTATAATCTTCAAACTAGTGTGAGTCATAACGCATTGTATCCTTTCGTTTGGACCATCACACCTCTTCATTTAACTTAACCATAATATTTCTTATTATTCAAACCTTACCATGAAGGATTTTCATAAATTGATCATAGATATGGATCAATTTCATCTTTCAAATCAATCCCTTGCTTCTACAAATATTGCAGAAATTGAATTCTGCAGAGGCGCTTCCTTCAAACCATTTACATATGACCATATGTGTAAAACCACAAGCTTATTAATTTAAGAAATTATATCTATGCCTCACGACTTATATGTTTGTAACTCATGATCGGGGGCTAGAACCTAGTCCTTCAGACTTTGGCCTTCGGGCGATTTCTCTCTTAGAATCATCCAATCTTCCGAAGTTTGAACTTCTCAAAGTGGTTACCTCTCACATGGATGGATCCAATGGTTAGAATGAGTCTTGGAACCAAATCAATCGTCTAGCTTCAATCCATACACTAACCTTCCACTACTTTATCCAATGGCTACGACTTAATCAAAGGAATAGGGATGACCATCATTATTTTGGAACTTCATCCTTCGGGACTTCTAGCCTCTGCAATCTTTCAACCTTCCAGAGTACATTTCGTCGAAGTATGTATTATCTATATACTCATAGATTGGATGGTTCTGTCTTAATATGTGGTTGAGTGGATGGTTCACGCAACCTCAACAAGCCTCTTAGTTAATGGCCTTCTCATTGTGCGCCTTTTATGATCTCGACCGTGAATATTCCTTCTCGACGGACGATCAGATATTACTTTGGAGCTTCAGCTCTCTGGGACTTCGGGATACTCGAGCTATGAAGTATTTCAACCCCCCCCGAAGGTTTACCTACCGAATAAGTCATTACACTGTGGTGAATGCTTTTTATCATTTTTTTAGTACACCTTACACTATCCTTCCACTATGCTTGAGCTAACAATCATGATTCATCCTGGAGGATCTTAGATCTACAACCAATGTTAGTTCATGACTTCGGCACACCAGTTCTTCAGGAATTTGTCTAGTAGGAGAAGTTGAACATCCTCAAAGGTTGTAAACCCAAAGTGATGTGTCTTAATGACATCACTCAAGATGACGTGGACCCTAATTCTATTTGCCACGTGTCACCCTAATTTGTGACTTACGTAGTCTAAAATGCCAACTTGACTTTGACACATGTCACCATATTAATGCACCACGTGTCCTTATCGACGTGGAATATGATGACATGGGCTCTCAATGTATGTACCACATGTCTTACTCCGTGACTTTGGAGCTCTGGCCTTCAGGTGAACTCATATGTTTTGAACCCTTTTTCGCTGAAGTGGTCAGCGTCAAAGTTGACTGCTGCTAGGCAACCCTGATCTGAAGGTTATCATTGATCTTGAAGTGCTCCTTAGATATGGCAGCTGACGAAAGTTCAAGACTTCGGGACTTTAGTTTTATTCTCTTTCCCACTTCCCAATTCTCTCAAAGTGAGATTCCCTGAATAATAATCCCCGAGTAACTGGACTTCATCTAACAGTCCTTCTTTTGCACGATCCAATTGTCAATGTAGATTGTGGAACCGTAACTTGTGTGTGGTTTAATTCCTCTACCAAACTCCACAATTGAAGTTGTGCGATTGTTGGTGACTTAACCACAATCATCGATCTTTGAATCGATGATATCTAACGATCTAGAATAATTGTGGGATTGGAAATAATGTATATTTTAATTCTCCCTTCGTGCTCCACAATCAATTCCTGACCTTGATCTAGTGCTTGTGTATCCAACGGTCACGACTTAATCTGATCATTTGGTGGATCAACCATATTTGTCGATCTTTGAGTCGATGAGATCTGACGATCTAGAGTTATTTCAGGATTAGAAATAGCGTGTATTTTAATTCTCCTTTCGCGCTCCACAATCAATACCTACCCTTCATCTGGAACTTATGTATCCAAAGGTCCTAGTTTGACCTATGGGGATTTCAATCCGGATCATGTTTTTGTATTGTTCTTTCCCTTCTGAGATTATGATCTTCAGTCGCTAACCCTCTTGAGCTCTTAATTTGTTAGTCCTTCAGTACATGGATTTTAATGTCTTTGTTCATACCAACTCATCATTATAACGTAAAGACATCGATTGTTGACATCAATGACAATATGTCCAACAAAATCCATGTACTTTTACTTCCCTTCCTGTTTCAAGTTTCCATTGGCAGCATATATCATATTATGGTGTGCCACATAAATACATGAACACTCTCTTGATAGTAGTCTAGTGCTCTTTTCCAGGTGTTGACATGTATCTATTGAATACTCCCACTGCATGAGAAATGTTTAATCAAGTGCATACCATTGCATACATTAGACTATCATAGGGAACATGTTCCATGCCCTCTATTTATTCATGTGTCTTTGGACACTATTCAATAGTTAGTTTTTCTCCCATGGGAATTGGCACCTTGAGGGGTTTGTAATCCTACATGTTGAAATTCTTTAAGACTATTTCAATATACTTTCTCTTATTCAACCAAATATTTATAATTGTCATATCTCTCTTGATCGCCTTTCACAAAATGAAGCTCATTGCACTGAAATCCTCCATGTCAAACTTGGAGGATAGTTGCATCTTCACCTCCTTTATTGCATCCATCTTGTTTCCTTGGAATACATAGTGATCATCCTTGCTTCTTAAAAATATAAAACTAAGGATGTATGTGTCAATCATTTTGTACCACATCCTTGGTCATTTCTTTATACCATAAAGGGATCTCTTCAATTTTTGTACCATCTCTTTCTTTCCCTTTACCACAAATCCTTTATGTCATTTCATGTAGATTTCTTATTCCAGGTCCCCATGTAGGAAAATTTTCTTCACATACATTTTATCTATTTCAAGATAAAATTATGTAGTCAGAGACATTAGTTCTCTAGTGGAATTTAATTTTGCAACTTGAGAAAAAATCTCACCAAAATCGACTACTTCGACTTCGGAATATCTTTTCGCTACCAGTTGAGATTTGAACTTTTTGACTTGAATCGCTCCATTCAACTTTTTCTTGAACACCCACTCTCTACTGACATGTTTCCTTCCATTAGTTAGCTCTACCCAATCCCACTTCTCATTCTTGTGAAAGGATTACATTTCATTGACCAAGGTGTCCTTCCATATTCTACCCTCTGTTGAGTCGACTGACTCTTTGATTGACTTGGGAAGCTTTTTAGTGGCATATAAAAAAAATGAAGAACAAAAATCAGGTGAAATTTACCTTTCATTTGGTTTCCTTACTCGTTCATACCTCCTTACAACTGGATTCAGTTGTTCAATGATCCGAAAAGATCTTTTATAGGAAAATAGTTGAGTTACTATGCATGTGTTCATTAACCATTTAGGAAGATAAATGAAAGAGGAAKAATTATAGAATAAACATCACAGCCATATAAACATATACATATCTGAAATAAAGTAAGAAGAACATCAAACCATAAACACCAATGTGATAACAGAGTTAGGAAATCTTGTCTACGTCTCTGGGCCTTTGTCTCAGTGGGTGAGGATTTCTTATTTCTATTCGAAGATTTAAAAGTACATCACAGTAGTTCCAAAAGGTTACAAAAATGATCTAGTATTGTTCTACAAGATCTCTAGAACCCAACAAAAGAAACGACACTCAAATCGGATGACCGGAGCTCCCAGAAATGGCCCGCAAAGGTGCGCTCCCTAATAGCTTCCTTGCATAAAAATGGCTTTGGCTTGGAAAAAATTCAGCATATACCTACTCTGAATGTCCTCCATGGCCTCAAGAAGGCTTGGTTTTAATATATCTAAATTTCGTAACCATCTCCCAACTTCTCCCCAAGATATGGCCTCAAAAAGGGCCCAATATCCCCCAAAAAGGGCCATAAATCTCCAAAATTGTTGAAGAAATCATTTAAAAATCACTATAATAAAGTAAAAACCTACTTTTTTCCAAAAATATGGGCGTAGCCCCTTTTTCCTATGCCCCTGTTCATATGGGTTCTTTCCATGTGATCCCGGGCTAGGCACTAACGTTTGAGCCCCAGATACTTAGTGTTGTTCTAGTCGTATGGGCCATATGGCCACATACTATTACTCCACCTGCCCTCCATTTGTGCTAGACCCTAATATTTAGCCCAGGGTTAAGCCCCCTAGTCGGTGGGCTAGCCCGACCAACTAGGGCTAACCCCACCAAATCTGTGCTATAACGAATACACCGGGTCATATGGAGACGGGAGCGAGAACCACGCGCCAGGGCTGGAAGCTATGGATTGGATTGCGCCATCAGATAAGGGCCAGGTCACATGTATTACCACTGAAACCAACAACTAGGCTCCTCCACATGCACACCAAACACCAACATACCAGGTCCTATGGTAGGTTTTTATGGGTGCGGAGAGGGTTGGGGCTAGGCCCCAGCCCATACCTTCGTCTGAATAGCCCCCCACATAAAATTAAATATAATCGGTGTGGATAAGGGTTAATACCTAAAGCGAGGGTGGGCTAGCTAGCTCAGCCCTGCCAAGTCACTGCTCAGTTGGAGGTTGCGTGATCGAACCTTGTTGAGTCCCAAAACAATTTTTGCAGCAACCAACACAGCCAATACCTGGGTGCCATGTGGCAGCCCACATCTGGGCCACATGGCACTGCTCCATATGCCATCTACTACCACATGTCTACACACTATTCTACCACTTTTCTGTTGATCTGTCAACCTAGTCACTTTCCATTGTACCTGTACCTTCCACATGTCGTACGAATGTGCCACATGTCACCCTTGCAGTGGTGACACATGTCACTCCCTTATTGGCCCAACCGTACTCACACGTCATCCATCTGTATGCCCAGTTAGCCTACCACATTAGTTGTATGAACCCTGCCACATCATCACCAACTATGTCTACCACATAATTTGTACAGTCATACGTCCTGTATAGTCAGCTACCACGTGGCACTGTATGGACTGTACAGTCATCATTATTTTTACCTGTTTGGCCAAATGAACATATTTCCATAACTTGAGCATATGACTTATGTTTGATCTTGTTCAAGTTTTGATGGGTTTGTATTGATGAGGAATACGCACACGTCTGTTTTGAAGCCATTCTAAGAATTTTGATTTTTAGGCCTTTCTGAGCCCCATCAGGCTCCTAGATCCAATTTTGGATCACACCTCCCCACTAAAGATATTTTGGTCCCCAAAAGGTTATTGACTAGTCATCAAGCTCGGGATAGGCCACCGGGCTTGCTATTTGTCTTTGAACTATGTCCTATGCACTTGTCTCATCAAGATCAACTGTAACAAAATCATGATAACTGACAGCATATTGTTAGCCATTTGTACCCTATCACATCTTACTGAAGCCACTATCATTCATGTAGACAACATTACTAATGATAGCATCAAAAATATGACTGCAAATGATCTGATATATTTGTAATATTTGCACGACATAAACTTATCTTGAAGAAAACTGTGATTGATTTTCCATTCTACAAGCATCTCATGTTCTTGTTTAAGATCAATTAATTGACTTGAAACAATTATAGGTGTGTTTCTTACTTGAGCCACCTTTCTTAATTGTTCCATGGTTTGAAGAGTTTTATTTGCCTTTACATGGTGAGAATGAACCACATATTCTTGACCTGCTTTGGTTAAATGATATTGATTGTTTTCCATGTAGAATATTGCTTTACGATCATACAAGTATGGACTTCGTAAGACCATTCCACATTCACTTAGTGGCACCACATCACATGTTACCTCATCTGCATACTTAGATGAAATTGCAAATTTTAATGTGCACTTCTTGGTTATGTGCATTTGATGATTATTGCTTATCCATTTAAGTGTGTAAGGCTTATGATTCATCTATGTTTTTAATGCCAATTTATTAACCAATTCCTCTGAAATTAAGTTAGATTGAGATCCACTATCTATCAATGTGTCAACCTTAGTTTGCCTCATGATGAGCCTTATGTGAAACAAGTTACTCCTACAATCAAATCCTTCACCAATTTTACATGTCATACCAACCAATGAGACCTTAGATTCGTCACCTGAATCTGATCCCAAGTTTGTGGGTCATGTTGTCGCTGCAACTGTTTGCCTCCCTTTCTTTTATTTGAACCACTTTGGTTTCTTCTCGGGATGCAATTGCCAACAACGGTCCTCATCATGCCCCTCTTTCTTGCAATGCTTGCAAGAGGGATTCTCTTCCTTTCTTGTCACTGCATTTGCCTTCTTTCCATGTCACTTTCTTTTGTCCTCTTTCCTTGAATACAATTCCCCTGATACACCAACACATGTTTTCCCTGCTTCAATGTATCTTGCTTCAATAAAAACCTCATCAAGATTAGTTGGTCCAAACATGAATACAGTATTTCGAATATGTGCAGGTAAACCTCCTATATACTTCATAATATTTTCTTGGGTATGTAAAGGAATATCTAACATCAATGCCATTTTACGAAAGCCATCTGTGTATTCTTGCATTGTTTGTCCTTTTCTTAGTGTTAAAGATTTCCATTCAATTAACGCTTTCTCTTTATAACCCAAAGGACATAATTGTTTTCTAAGTGCAGAAATAAAACTTTGCCATGATGGAAATACATTACCCACTTGATGTGTGACATTTTGCAACTTTCTTTGCCACTAGATGAGTGTTTTGCTTGCAAGTCTAAGTGATGCCAACTTGATCTAAGTTGCCTCATCCTTGATCTATTGCACACTGCAATAAACCTCCATCTATCTAACCCAATTGTCAAGTCTCTCTGCATTAACTTCGCCATCATATATGGGTAATTCGAATTTAACATCAATTTTTAATCAAGGCATTTCATTCTTATGTTTAAGGACATGTTTCTTTGCATTGGATTTAGAACTTGAACTTGGAGAAGAAGGAGGTGAAGATGGAGGTGAAGGAGGAATTTGAGGAGGATTTTATCCTTCTTGACTTTTTCCCTTTGAATATTCACCCATATTTGGTCTCTTTCGTTCCAAGTAATAATCATACAAAACCTTCATCATCTCTGACAGAACAAAGAACGTTTTTTGAAACTCTTTCTCATCCTGGGAAAGTCCCTCTTCTGATGCCATCTTCTCACTTTGAGAAGTTATATTTCTCAATCCAATCAATGGATTCTCTTCAACAAGATCTCCTTCACCACAATGTATATTTTCCCTCGTTAACATGCAAAACTCAAATCCAAACATCAACTAGCTCTGATACCTCTTGATCCGAAAAGATATTTTACATAACAATGGTTGAGTTATTATGCATGTGTTCATTAACCAATTAGGAAGATGAATGAAAGAGTAAGAATTATAGAAGAAAAATCACAGCCATATAAACATATACATATTTAAAATAAAGCAAGAAGAACATCAAACCATAAACACCAATGTGATAACGAAGTTCGGCAATCTCGCCTACGTCTTCGGGCCTTTGTCTCATTGGGTGAGGCTTTCTTATTTATGTTATAATATTAAAAAGTACATCACAACAGTTCCAAAAGGTTACAAAACTGATCTAGTCTTGTTCTACCAGATCTCTAGAACCCAACAAAAGAAACGACACTCAAATCGGATGACCGAAGCTCCCAGAAATGGCCCACAAAGGTGCACTCCTCAATAGCTTCCCTGCATAAAAAGGGATTTGTCTTGGAAAATATTCAGCATATACCTTCTATGAATGTCCTCCATGGCCTCAAGAAGGCCTATTTTATATAGATCTGAAGTTGGTAACCATATCCCAACTTCTCCCCAAGATCTGACCTCAAAAAGGGCCCAATATCTCCCAAAAAGGGTCATAAATCTACAAAACTGCTGAAGAAATCATTTAAAAATCACTATAATAAAGTAAAACCCCATTTTACTCCAAAAATATGGGTGCATCCCCTTTTTCCCGTGCCCCTAGTCATATGGGTGATTTCCATGTGATCTCGAGCTAGGCGCTAACAATTGAGCCCCGGGTCCTTTGTGTTCTGCTGGTCGTATGGGTCATATGGCCACATACTATTACTCCGCGCACCCTCCATTTGTGCTAGACCCTAGTATTTAGCCTAGGATTAAGCCCCCTGGTCAGTGGGCTAGCCCAACCAACCGAGGCTATCCCCACCAAATATGCACTATAAGGAATACACCGAGTCATAAGGAGATGGGAGCGAGAACCACATGTCAGGGCTGGAAGCTATGGATTGGACCGTGCCATCCGATAAGGGCTAGGTTACATGTATTACCGCTGAAATCGAGGGCTAGGCTCCTCCATACATGCACCAAATAGCAACAAACTAGGTCCTATAGTAGGATTTTGTGGGTGTGTCGAGGGCTGGGGTAGGCCCCAACCCATACCTCCGTTTGAATAGCCCCCACATAAACTTAAATGTAATCGGTGTGGATAAGGGTTAAGACCTAAAGCAAGGGCGGGCAAGATAGCCTGGCCCTGCCAAGTCACTGCTTAGTTGGAGGTCGCGTGATCGACATTGTTGAGTCCCAAAACAATTTTTGCAACAACCAACACAACCAATACCTGGGTACCACGTGGCAGCCCATGTCTGGGCCACGTGGAACTGCTCCATACACTAGCTACTACCATGTGTCCACACATTATTCGACCACTTGTCTGTTGAACTATCAACCCAATCACTTTCCACTGTACTTGTACCTTCCACATGTTGTATGGATGTGCCACGTGTCACCCTTGTAGTGGTGACACGTGTCACTCCCTAATTGGCCCAACCGTACTAACATGTCATTCGTTTGTACACCAAGTCAGCCTGCCATGTCAGTTGTATGTACCCTACCACGTCATCTCCAACTGTGCCTTCAAAGTCAGTTGTATGACCGTACGACCTGTACAGTTAGCTTCCACGTGGCACTATACGGACTTTACAGTCATCATTTTTTCTGCCTATTTTTCCAAATGAACATATCGCCATAACTTGAGCATACAATGTATGTTTGAGCCCATTCAAGTTGTGTTGGGTTTGTATCAAAGAGGCCTATGCACATGTCCATTTTGAAGCCATTATGGGAAATTTTATTTTTAGGCCTTTCTTAGCCCCATCAAGCTCCTGGATCCAATTTTGGATCATTCGACCTCTTCATATGATTCAGTTGAATCATGTTAATCATATTCTTAGTTCCTCAGTTCAAACCCAGCTTCTCTATTTTTTTATCCATTTGAACCTCTTCAAACGTGGAAGTTACTTTGACTTCCTTAAAGACCACATCTCAACTATACATTGGTATCGTCAACAATGGATCCCATCACTTGTATCCTTTCATTCCATCCTTGTAACAAGTGAAAATACACTTGAATGTCATATAGTCTACTGTGTTCCTCTTCTCCTTGGGAACGTGCACAAATGCATCATACCCAAAGACTCTAAGATGTGAAAGTGAATGATTCTTACCAAACCATACCTCATGTGGAGTCGAGTCAACTAGCGTTTATGAAGGAGACCTATTTACCAAATATTTTGTAGTGTCGACTACCTCTACCCATAATTCATGTGTGAGCCTAACAACACTAATCATGTGCCTTGCCTTATCCATCAACGTCTTGTTCATTCTTTCAACAACTCCATTTTTTGTGGCGTATATGGTGTGGTATTTTGGCATCTTATGCCAAACTACTTGTAGAAATTCTCAAAATCCTTTCCAGAGAATTCACCTCATTGTTAGATCTCGACACCTTGATATTCTTATCTGTCTAGTTTTCCACAAGAGATTTAAACTCTTTGAATTTATCAAAAACCTATGATTTATTCCTCATGAAATATATTATGTCTTCCTGGAAAAATCAAACATAATACAGAGATCCTCCTAGTGAAGGGACCGGTACATGCCCAAACATGTCACTATGTATCAATTCCAGAATATCTTTTTCCCTTGTTTCTTCAGATGGGAATCTAACTCTATTTTGTTTTCCATATATGCAATGTTCACAAAAATCAACTTCCAAATTATAATGAAGAAAACCTTCGACCATAACTTTGGTGTGCATATCTTGAAGTCCTTTTTTGCCAATATGTCCCATTCTCTAGTGCATAATGTAAATGTGTTGAACTTGCACTGAATAGATCTAGATCAACAATAATACACACATTTGCAGAGAGAATTGGAGAAAGAAGAAGAAGGAGAGAAAGCATGAAAGAATTCTCATTAACCGTTGTGAATAATGAATAATTTACACATGATATACTCTGTATAACTCAATGAGTGCACACTAGAGGAGAACCAATGCACCATAGTGGTGGTCTAGAGTGATCCGGACAAACACTGGTAGTTACGGGAGTGAACTGCCACCTAGTCTAGTCTCTCAGGTAGTTATGGGAGTGAACTGCCACCTAGTTGAGTTAACTAGTCAACTAGTCTTCAGTTAACTGACTGAACAGAGAGTAGTGAGGAGTTAACTTAGGGAATCAAGGGTAATGCGCCAGTATGGTGATGATCCCAAGGCAAGGTCTAACTATCATGGTGATGATCCCAATGTTGCATGGTGATAAAACCAATGAAACATCTAAACTCAACTCAACTAGTCAAACTGAAGTGTCAACTGAAAGAGAATATTGTTCGGGTGGAATATTCTCCCCTAAAATATAGGAGACTGGATGATGACTAATTATGACTAATAAACAAGGAAAAACCTTAGGAAAAAGAAATCCTAGGTGTGTGTGAAGTAACTCCAACACCCCCCCTGAACATCACTATGGTGAAAATAAAGAATGGGTCCGAGAAACTAGTCCATGTTAGGTACCCAAATACAAAATATACACTGAAAATAAAGTGAGGAAAGAGGGAAAACCTCATGGGAAAAACCCCCCATCAAGGTACAATGTATGTAAAAATAAGAACTAAAATTGCTAGGAAATTGTGTCCTTCACTCCAGTATGACTTCGCAGAGAATGGAAATTCTGCTCAGTGAAGGTTTTGGTGAAGATGTCTGTCGTCTGTTCTGTTGAAGGATAGAAATGTAGGTCGATGATCCCCTCGTGTACTAAGTCCCATATGTAATGCATGTGGATATCGATGTGAATCATTCGTTGCCTCTGAATTGGATCTCTGCAGAACTTCAGAGTACTCTGGTTTTCACACCATATGACGATTGGCCAATGAAACTGAATGCCCAACTCAGTGAGAAAATGTTGTAGCCACATAGCCTGAATGGTTATTTTAACTACCCTTCTGTACTCTGTCTCGGCTAGAGATAGAGAAATGGCAGCTTACTTCTTTCTCGACCAACATATAGGCCCGAAACCAAGACTAAGTGAGTAACCAGATGTGGACATAATGTCAGTGCTATCACCAACCCAGTCAGAATCAGTAAACCCAATGAGATATAATGTAGAGTCTGTTGCATAATGAATCCCAAAGGTGATGGTGCCATGTACGTATCAAAGGATACACTTTGTATCCTTCCAATGTAGCTCATGCGACTCTTGCATGAACTTGGAAACTATTCCAACTGTATATGAGAGGTATGGTCTGGAGTGTGATATACAACAAGCTCCCCACTAGTTGTTTGTATAGTGTGTTTTCAACCAATGGAGTCTCCCTGCCATCCTCAAGTTTGACTCCTGATAGGAAAGGCGTTGGAGAAGACTTGCAATCTGTCATGTGAAATATCTCAAGGATATCTTGTTCATACTTGGCCTAAGACAGTTTGATGCATGATGTATCCTGACTGATCTCGAGTCCAAGGAATAAGTGTAGTGGACCCATTTCCATCATCAAAAACCTGTCATGTAGAATCCTCTTGACTGCAACAATTGTTGAATTCGAGCCACTAGTGATCAACAAATCATCAACATATAGAACTAAAATTAGAAGTGAATCAGTCGTCCTGAGCTTATAGACATTCGAGTCTGATTTACAATGTAAAAATTTCTATGACAACAGGTAGGATTCCATCTTCGCATACCATGCCCTCGGAGCCTGATTGAGGCCATAAAGGGACTTCTTCAGTCGACAGACCAAAGATGAGTCCTGCATAAATCCCTAGGGATGATCCATGTAGATCTCCTCAGAGAGATAGTCATGAAGAAATGAATTCTTCACATCCATCTGATGGACTTCTCATCCTTTGGATGTCACAATGGAAAGTGTCAATCATATGGAATCCATGTTCGCTACCGGAGTGAAGGTCTCATCATAGTCAATAACATGAACCCGCTGAAAGCCTTTGGTGACAAGCTTGGATTTTTATCTGCTAATCTGTCCATCCACTGCGCTCTTGGTCCTGTAGACCCATCTGAATATAACAAGTTTCCTCTCAGAAGGAAGGGGAACCAAATCCCAAGTTTGGTTCTCGAGGAGGGAGTTGTACTCCTCCTGCATGGTGGATTCCCAAAAGGGATTTCCAGCAGCCTCACCATGAGAATGTGGATATGAAGAATGAACTAAGAAAATATGCCTAGAGAGAAATGGTTCAATGGTAGTGAGTGCAACAGGAGGCTCCTCGAAATCATATCGAGTCCTCCTAGTATCGGCTGGATCACCAACGAGATCCCCTGCATCTTGAAGAGTAGTTTGTGCCCACTTAGGCCTTTTCTCTGGCTCTGCAACTACATCTGGATTCTCTGATTCTACATCTGATTGTACTAACTCTGAATCTAAATCATCTGATTCCTATGATTCATAACTCTTGTCTAAAGAAGATTCAGCATGTGCATGCTCATCATCTCGAACAGGTAGAAGAATGAAGGTGTCTGCATGCAGCTGCTGAGGTGCATGTGAGACACTTTCCTCGAATTGGACACTTCGCTCAATGATGAGTTGGTCTAAGGAAATATCAATAACTCTATATCCCTTCACAATGTCGGGGTATCCAACAAAAATTCACTTAGTTTTCTGTGGATCAAGTGCCTTCCTCTTTTCAGAGGGAATCTGGGCCCACGCACATGAACCAAAAATGTGAAAGTGGTTCACTTTCGGTTTGAGGCCGCTCCAAGCTTTGTAGGGGGTCTTATCCTTGAAATATCTATGGGAAGATATGCTTTGGATGTATGTTGCACAATTAAGTGCTTCATCCCATAGTCTTTGTGGTAGTGATTTTTCATGCAGCAAGCAATATGCCATCTCCTTTAGAGATCTATTTTTCTGCTCAACAACTCCGTTTTGTTGCGAAGTGTAGGGAATTGTATGCTATAACTGAATCCCTGCCTCATGGAAAAGATTGTGGATCTCATGATTTACATAATCTCCTCCATTATCAGTTGGGAGGACCTTGATATTCTTTACGGACTGTGTCTCAACCATGGCTTTGAAATATTTGAGGTGTTGAAAGACCTCAAATTTTTGCCTGAGAAAGCATATCTATGTAAAACGTGAGAAATCATAAAAAAAATGCGAAAAAACCTCGCTTTGCTAATCGATAGATGTGGAAAATGACCCATAAGGTCATTCTCGATCAGATCTAAAGGTGCAGAGTCTCTCTCAGACTTTCCCTTGTTGAATTTATCTTGAGTGTGTTTCTCGAGAACACATCCCCCACACACTCCCTTGGAGAAATGGATGTCTGGTAGACCATAAGCCAATATCTTCTTGCTAATTTGTTTCATGTATCTAAAATTCAAATGTACAAACCTTTTGTTCCATATCCTACCACTTCCATCATCATGAGTAAGCAGTAAAGCATAATCAAGTTCAATGAATTCAGAAAATGTATACAATCTAGATTGATGATTTACCTCACCGGTAGCAACCTTGGAGTTGGTTTGCATGTCATAGATGTCCACAGAATTTGGTGTGAATATGAATTTCTTTCTGGTGTTAGAATTCATCATATGATACATGGAGAGAAGGTTGACAGAAAGTTTGGGAACATGCAACACGTTCTCAAAGCTTCCATTGGTGAGTTCAATCCTTCCTTTGTCGGTGACTTCGATAGAAGAGTTGTCCCCCATCAGAATAGGAGGACCTTTGCATGAATCCAAAGAATAATATACTTCTTTTGAGGTAGCCATGTGATGTGATTCTCCTGAATCTATGATCCAAGCATCAGGAGAGGAGTTGATGGCAATCAAGGCATGGATATAATTGCCTTTCTTGGGATTCAGATCTTCTCGCTCCTTCTTCTTGGCACCCTCAGGGATGCGATCTCCAAGATTGTTTTGCTTAATTATTTGAGACATTAGATCTATTTTATTTTGCATGCATGCATATTCCAAATGGAATCCTTTGTGAAAGTACGTGAATTTCTCCCCTTTTCTTCCCTTTTCCCCTTTGGATCTGGAGGCATCGGTGAAGGGTTTTGTGTACCCTTCCTTCTTTGGATGTGCATGAGCTTTCCATTTATATTTATATTTATATTTTTGATATTTTTGGCTGCCATTTTTCACAGTGAGTGCATGCGCCCTTGGGCCTTTGATTGTGCCCATGTTGATGAGCTTGTTTTGCTCTTGTGTGAGGGATTTGATAAAGTCCTCAAGAGAAGGCATCTTCTAGGTGGCTCCAGAGGTGAATATGATATAATGGAATGTGGATACGAATACAGATAATTCAGTAACAAGATTGGAGAGAATGGTGAGAATCATGTGTTTCTCCTCCTTCAATTTATCAACAATGCAAGCTTTGAGTTGCGACGGTAAATCCTTGAATTTTGTAAAGACCTCTTGGATATTTTCGAAGATTTTAGGATCCAATGTGAGAATATTCACCTCCAACATGTGTCCCCATATCTCATCCTATTTTCCAAATATCCCTTCCAAGGTGTTCCAGGCTTCATTGGGAGTCTTACAGGAAGATATGTGAAAAAGGAGATCGAGAGAAATAAGACTGCAAATTGTTTCGAGTGCCTCATCCATGCGATTTAAGAACTTGGATTTTTCTATGGTTGATGTCAGTTCTATATCTATATTCAAGGTTAACCTGTACAACCCTCTGGTTCAAATATGTATGGCTATTTTTTCCTTCCATGAAAAATAGTTGTAAGGTGTAAGAATGAATTCTTTCTGGAAATCCATCTTTTCGATGTCTTCAATCTTTTGTACCTGCAAAAAATTTGGTGTATCTTTTGCTTAGCAATCCATCGGCTATGATACCATGTAAATGTGTTGAAACTACATAGAATAGATCTAGCTAAACAATAATAGACACATTTGCAGAGAGAATTGGAGAAAGAAGAAGAAGGAGAGAAAGAATGAAAGAATTCTCATTAACTGTTGGGAATAATGAATAATTTACACATGATATACTCTATATAATTCAATGAGTGTGCACTTGAGGAGAATGAATGCACCATAGTGGTGGTATAGAGTGATATGGAAAAACACCAGCAGTTACAGGAGTGAAATGCTACCCAGTCTAGTCTCTCAAGAAGTTACGGGAGTGAACTTCCACCTAGTTTAGTGAACTAGTCAACTAGTCTTCAGTTAACTGACTGAACAAAGAGTAGTGAGGAGTTAACTTGGGGAATCAAGGGTAATTCTCCAGTCTTGTGATGATCCCAAGGAAAGGTAAAATTAGCATGGTGATAAAACCAATGTAACATCTAAACTCAACTCAACTAGTAAAACCGAAGTGTCAACTGAAAGAGAATATTCTCAGGGTGGAATATTCTCCCCTAAAATATAGGAGACTGGATAATTACTAATTATGAATAATAAAGAAGGAAAAACCCTAGGAAAAATAAATCATAGGTGTGTGTGAAGTAAATCCAACACATAACATGGTCAAATCAACTTGACGAAGAACAGTCGAGTATGTTTGTATCAAATCGGTTTGGTTTGAGTCGAGTCGAGTCGAGTCGAAGTTGAGTCAAATTTAGGAAAAACAATGTTGTTGCATCTAGTCTAATCAA
>ML826956.1:47502-62444 GCA_009831015.1 Picea engelmannii
GTGTGGTCTAAGGCTGGGAGGTTCGTGGAAGGCCTGCACTTGGTTGGTGATTTCTACAGTTGTTAAAAGATAAGTATCTGAATTATGCTTTGATCATGTTTTGCATGACTAAGTTGTTTATGTATCATGTTTTCTGCTGTGTATATGAATTAAATGATAAGGCTAAATGCTTGTTGAATATAACAGTAATTCATATGTTTACTCTGAGTTAAATGTGTTAATTGTGTTAAATGCATGTGTTTATACTGGCCTGTGTTTATAATCAAGCTTAAGTGTATACCGATTGCTATATTGTGCGTTATAAGCCTCGATCTAGCTAAAGGTACACTATAATAAAAGAACTATTAACCTATTTATATTTACATGAAATAGTCAAAGAAAACAATCCCTTTGTATATGAAATGAAAATTATATACAAGAAAACTAAAAATAAATTCTAAATAATGCTAAATCTAAGATAAACACTAAAAAATTTGAAAATAATAACTCCCAAATACTCTCAACTATGAAAAGTGGCACAAATGCATTTCCTACCTAGTTAACCTTTCTCGTGCTTAGGGAAAGATTCCATTCACTCTTGATTATTGATATAAAATCCATGCTTTCATGTTTATTCATTAAAAAAATGCAAGATTTTGTGATTTTTATTTTTTTTGTTGTATCATTTATACAATATTGTAAATTGAAATCAAATAAGTATAGATGTAAGAAAATATGAACTAATATAGATGAGAAACAAATAATGTTTTTATAATGTTGAATAAAATATATATTTTATAAACAAAATTTAAAATACTTTTTTTAACAAATTCACAATATCAGGATATTTAAATACTAGATTTCATTAAAAATTTATAATTCTCAATGATTCTTATATTAATATCTAATAAAACTAGAATAAATTAAGCCATCTAATCAAATTTTTATCGCAACAACCCATACTTTTATTTGACTATCACTATAATCATTTACTAATATGCTCATGGTATGTTTAGTTGGTTCAATAAAAGGGAGACATCATACTCATATTACAAGGTGATTAATTCATTTTGGACCTTCTCCATGATTACATATTAAACAATTTTCCACTTTCCATACTTCTTCTAACATATTTTATTAAGCTTTCACAAAATATCATTAACACACAACTTAGTGTTCGTATGATTTCTCTCCTTTCCTCCTTTATTTCAATTTTCACTTACATAGTAGTGTTTGTACCCTATTAGTGACTTCCATATTTTAATTATAAACTTACATCATTTGGATGGTGATCCCCTCATGGCTCATGCTATTCCATTGGGAATCTCCCAATTTTCACATTTATCTTAGTGTTTTCATATTGTCACAAATATATTTCCTTATGCTACTTTTGTGGCCTTATGATTTTTTTTCATGGAATCTCAATGACGTAATGATTACTTGTTTTGTTATATCACAAGTAATTTTATGGATTTTTTTCCAAACTACATTGAAACTAATAAAAAAAAATACAATTTCTCTATGACTTTATGTTGATATGTAGAAATAGTGTAATCTAAATAACATGTTTCGAAAAAACGAAAGTAATATTTTATGTAGGTATACATTTTTGAAAGATTTCAAACGCCAATGTATAACTCATTAAATCTGAATTTAATGAAAACTAATAAGAAATGTATGTTGTATGCTTCCATGATGGTTGATTTTCTTTTATGAGATTCAAATCAAACATTGCTAATTAAAAGTATTGAATTTAATTAATCAAATGGTACAAAGTGAAGTAAATATTGCATATGTCGTTAGATTATTAATCATTTCAATGTTATCCGAAATTGATTTGAATATCCCCTTGTTCAAATTTTGTAATAATTTTTTTTTTAAAGTTTGATTCAACGATTTTCAAGATATGAGAGAAAAAGCCCTCAAGTAGGTTAAATGAATTACTTTGATGGTTGATATTCCAAGGAAGATTGATAACAAAGGATTCCTTGTTTGATGAAAGGGGAGTCAACCAAAGGGAGATTTGAAGGGAGATTTGAAGGTTGGGAAGAAGAAGGTAGGAGTCGAGGAGGATTTTAAAGAGGAAATATTCTTGAAGATCAGAGAATGAGAAGAAAATGAGATTATCCACGCATGAAAAAAAAAATATTTGTGAGCCAAAGCCATCTTTGAACATTACTTGTGAGTAATAATGCATTAGAATCTCATTGAGTACATAGATCACCCTTTGCAATAACTTCATGACCAAGAATATACTCCCCATCAAATGTTTTTTTGCCATTTGGGTTTCTAGGGTAACAAAATGTTTGTTTTACAATGTGGTTAATTGTTGTGTCATCGAATTTTGTTTCTACTTCTCATTTCAATTTTGGATAGTCAAGTGTGTACTCCATTTAATATAAATGCATAGAAATAGTTTATTAACCCATTCAACATTGATTGGAATTGGATTAGTGCATCATGGGTTCATTGTTTCACCACAACCTACAACCAATCCCACTATTTCTTGTTTGTTGGGTTGTTTAATTAAAGCTACAACCCAAAATCCCAATTGTATGATCACTAGTGTAACTAATTCCTTAGAACTATTATCAATCCAAAGAATTCATATCACTTCACATTATGATATGGATAATATAGGAAGGGATTTATTGAGTAAAACAATTTGGGTTGTGATATTCGTGAAATCAGTAAGAAAATAGAGATCAAAGGGCATTTCTTATCAAAACTGAGATTGATAATTGATAGAGAAAATATTTATCCATTTAATGGAATCAATTTTGTTAATTATAATTGGCCATTTCATTATGTATCTTGTTGGCCATTTCATTATGTATCTTGTTGTTTGAAAATATTATAAAATGAATTGATTTGATGTGAAGGATTTATGCAATTGGATGGAATTTAACTCCTCATAATTTGTTTTCTTCATAGAAGTATTAATTGTGTGTTGGAATGTTGTGAGTTCTAATGTTTGAACCAAATTACAACAATCTTGTTTTCTCTATTAAACTTTGGATAATACACCTACAACCATACCCTTCAAGCCGTATACACCTACAACCATACCCTTTAAGCTGTGCAAGAACCCATAAGGATGTGTATTCTCGTTAAATAATTTGAATTTTTGTGGGTGGTTGATCCTACAACAACTATGATTCGATTCATAAGCTTCAAGCCTATACAATTTGTCTATGATTTTTTTTCCACTTACCAAATCCATGACATATGTGGAAGGAGAAATACCTAGTGTTGGAGTTTGACTCAAACTTTCCCTCCATATTGGAAAATAACTAGTCCATTGAAAAGGAAAATGAACTTTATTAAGGAAAATGAACTTTATTTTGAGAGATTTGAATACAAAGATGGTGGAATTTAATTGGAAGTGATAAAAGTTTTTCAAACTGGAAATTCGAAGGAGTCATCATAATGGAGGTGGAATATTTCCCACTATAATGGAGGTGGAATATTTCCCATTATAGAGAAAACATGTGTATTCATGGATGATTTTTAGAGATCTAGCAAGAATTGTTTACGTGAAAGTCTCCACTTCGGCTCATTTTAATAAAGTCCAAATTTTAGGTAAAATTGGTGAATATGGATGGAAAGATAGGGTGGCACTACACAAGAATGCTATGACTCAGAAAATATATTTTTGAATGTTATAATATGGATAGATTTTTTAGTGTTATAATATGGTTACACAAAGGTTCATTTACTTTATGGGCCTTGGCACCATAAATATAGAAGTAAATCCTTTAGGTTAATAAGTAGAGTCATTCATTCTTGATAATGTATTTTTATTAAGTCAGATTTTAACATCAAGTTAGATTTTGATATTCATTTGTTTAGGTTTGATATTTAGGATAAAATTATTTTACCTTAAAAATAGTCAAAATTCTATATATAGTTGGCATATTAAAGATTGGTAAGATTCACCACAGTTTCTACATTTTAAAATAAATTTCCATTTTTTAAATCATACTTGGTTTTTTTACCATAAATTACGATTGATGACATGAGATGAGAAGAACTTTCCACCATCCATTTGTAAGTTTATTAATTCTTTTATTAAATATATGAGATTTATCTATTATTGTGGATCTCTAATACAATTTATTTTCCAAATTGTAGAAGACTAATTATGAAGTGACCTTTTGCCTAATATTTTTATATTGTAGTTTATAGGACATACATAGAACAAGTAATTTACTTAATCAACTAATAAAAATTTTTATAATCTTATTCTTGAAATAATTATATTTCAAAATTGTTATTAAGGATTGGAATATCACATGAGTGTAATACAATAAATATTTTGGTTTGTCGTTAATCCTAATAATGAGGATGATAATGAGGATGATTATGGAAATGAGGATGATGAAATAGAGGAATAGGATGACAAGGTGCATGAGGAACGCTATATTTCAAGATTGTTATTAAGGATTGGAATATCACATAAGTGTAATACAATAAATATTTTGGTTTGTCGTTAATCCTAATGATAAGGATGATTATGGAAATGAGGATGATGAAATAGAGGAATAGGATGACAAGGTGCATGAGGAACGCTAAAGAGATTTTCTAACTATTGTGAAAGATCATATGCTTTTTATAATATCAATTTAGTAATTAATTATATGCTTATATTTAATAAATAATTTTGTGAATTTTTTTAAAAATTGCATTTTATGATTTCATTTCTATATGGGTGGATAAAAATGTTATAATGCTAGTTTAAGTAAAATACCTTAAAATCACCAGTAATATTGAGTGTTGGATTCAATTTTTGTAATATTGAGTGTTGGATTCAATTTTTGAAATATTTTACTATAGGCAAAGGATTGAATTATTGTCATGGTTATATTATATTATTTATTTTACTATAGTTATATTATATTATTTATTTTACTATGGTTATGCTAGATTAAGTAAAATACCTTAAAATCACCAGTAATATTGAGTGTTGGATTCAATTATATTAAATATTTTACTATAGGCAAAGGATTGAATTATTGTCATGGTTATATTATATTATTTATTTTCTAAATTATATTATATTATTTATTTTTTAAATTATTATATTATTTATTTTCTAAATTATGGAAAATCAATAAAAAATTTACATATATTTTTATATCATAAATTACTTTATTTTATTTATAAAAATTAGGAAAATTATAAAAACTATTTGTAAACTCAAAAGGAGTTATTTTATTTATAAAAATTAGGAAAATTATAAAAACTATTTGTATCAAAAGGAGTTATTTTATTTATAAAAATTAGGAAAATTATAAAAACTATTTGTAAACTCAAAAGGAGCCATTAGAGGTTCCTCTTTATTTATTTTTTAGAAAATTCATCATTCCCCAAGTGTAACATTTCCATTTTCCATCACTTTTTTTTTCTTTGATGTAGTTCAAAAAGAATTTTGGTGGTTTCTATTTGTCGAAGATTGAAAAAAATATTTAACAAAGAAAATTGAGGATGGTGCATTAAGTGAATGGAGTATTTTCTAAAAAGAACGCTCTAGGAAACCATCAACATTGATTTATCCTCAAAAATCTCACAGGTTTCTCATGGATTTTAACATGATATATAGAGATTTAATGTAGTATAATTGACACATAGGTAAGTGAAAATATGATTTATCTCATGTTTTTCTTTTACATTTTCATTTCACTTGCATTGTCTAGTTATTATCCACTTGATCTTATGATAATTAGAAAATTGTTTTCTACTCTCTCTTTCTTAACATCTATCTATTATAACCCATCATTTCTTTCTTTGTTTTATTAATCTTTATTTATAAATCAGTCACATTTTCAAACATATAAACAATACTTTATTTTGGATGATATTATGGTTTTAGTTGCGTCTAATAAAATAAAATAAATGTAGGGGAGAATTATTATTTCTCTATAAAAGTTATTGTTTCTAAAACCTCTTTTCATATTCCCCCATGGATATGAATATTTCCCATGCATTTTTACTACTTGAAGACATAGTTATGAACCACTTTCCACTCCCTAATGATTATATTGGTTACAAGTGTATTTATGCACCTATAACTTGCAAACCCCCCAATAAAAGTTGTGTTGTAAATAAGATTTATCTTCTCAGTTCACCCATCATATTTATCCCCTTCATAGCAAGGAATACTTTTCACTTATCCTTCTCATTAATGTTATCATTACGACTCACTTTTCTCCTCTTGTATTATTATGATAGATTCATAATGTCAAAGTTTCAATCTTTATATATATCACTTAGGCTTACTTTCTTGTTCTTATAAAAATATTGTGTTTAAATTCTATTATGATGGAGACATTGGGCTTTGGTATTTTTATAAGCCATGAACTTAATGTAATAATATAAGATTTAGAATTACAAAGTTAGAATCTAGTAATGTACAACGATTTGATACATTATGTAAATCTCTTGATCCTACAAAAATGTTAGAATCCCGACCTCTTAGCAACAAAAGTGTGGGAAAGGAAAAAAAATATCACAAAATATTTCAAGGTCAAGTGCTTGAAACATGATAGTTATACCAAAAAAAACAAAAATAAAAGTGATATAGATAAACTTTGAAACATCCCCATTTTTAGTTCCCATTTTAGTGATGTATAATGTAAATACGATGTATGGCCATGGACCCAACAATGTAATATGTAAATGATGTATATTGAAAATAATAATTAAGTACATCATCGATTGTAGATGGACAAAGATAGAGACTTGTGGACTTAGTTTCTTTATACAAGAAGGGGGGAGTCCAGGGGGGGTCATCCATGTCCATAAAACCGAAACCATATTTCTAAATTATATTTACTATGAACCTTCCATTTAATTTTAAGTGTTTCCAAGCCTCAATCATTGAATACATGTAAGATGATTGGTGTGTAAATTCACCTCAATAAGTTATTGAGATCATGGGACAAAGAACAATCAAACTTGGGAATTAGGAGAGTCAACGTGCATGGGATAAAAGGAAATTTGTATGAAAAAGGAGAGAAGTTTTTTACTTGGATATTTTTAGATAGCAAGACAGTCATGAGTGTGGAATCTTGAAGGAAGCCATAGTGGGCATGTATAACAGCTTTTTGGAGCTATACTTTCATGGTGAGATAGGTTTTAGGCATGTGAGTAATATGTTTTTCAAGAAATTGTAAAAGGAACAAGTAATTTGTTGTTTGAGAATTCATGTTGAAGTTTTTTACATGGATATTTTTGGACTGCAAGAGAGTTCTATGTGTGGAATCTTGAAGGAAACCATCGTGGGCATGTATAATATATTCTTGGAGCTATACTTTCATAGTGAGATAGGTTGTAGGCATGTGAGTAATATTTTGTTCAAGAAATTGTAAAAGGAACAAGTAATTTGTTGCTGTGAGAATTCATGTTGCAGCCATAGATTCCTAGATTCCCCAACACAGATATTTCCCATCCAACCTATGCTACATCCCTTGAGGGAAGTCACATAGCATGAGAGACTGTGTGGCAGAGAAGGGGATCTCATTCCGTGGGTTGTGTTGGTTGAGAGGGAAGAGAGATGGTGTATTGGAATGGTTGTAGGAATTAACTTATTGTGAATGGATAGTAGCTAGCTTTAGGAACCACCTTCTCTTGTGGATTCATAGCCCCAAATCAAGAGCGAATTGTTGTTGAGAATTGGAGAAGAAAGTCTACAATAGGGTGGAACATCCATCCTATACAAAAGTTTTCCTATTTGTTAATGATCTATATTGGATTGTTATATTATTTTTCATCTATCTCAATGCTTTCAGAGTGGAAAAAATTGGAGGAATCATCTTGTAGGGTCATTTTAGTGGCATGTCCTAGTTTGGAAAATTGGGGTCTAGAATATTCTAAATGGATTTAAATGGATTTTGAGGAATTAAATGGATTTTTTTGGAGTTGTAGTGTCAAAAAAATGTACAATCCTCCTTTACGGTATTCTACACTCTGATACCTTTCCAATGGTGCAAACCATGCATCAATCGAAGTTTGTATGCAAAAGTTACACCTTTGACACGTTTACCTATCCTGTTGACCACCCTGGTGCAAGAGAATGCCACATTAGCCTACATTACTCATGTATATGGGGCTAGCCAGATGATAAATTTCAAGAATATTATAGAAGGTTCAAAAAAATACCAAAATTGAGGGTTGAGGAAGTCAAAATCCTACCCCTAGATGGCTATCAAGCTATGTTAAATACCGGGAAAATAGGAGGAGAAGGGGTTTCATTCTATTTTATTGTATTTTGTTCCATAGTAGAGAAGAACAACTAGGAGTGGGAAATTAGAGAGCATAACATAGGGGGTTAGTGTTCTGTAGTAGCCTAACAGGCCACGAGTCTCAGGTAACTCCATAGGGAGTGTCTTCTTCTTTGTACTTGTATTATTTACTGTAACACCCTGTTTCCCCCAGTCTGTAAAAATAACTATATTGGCCAAGAACTATGGCAAACTCAAAGATGTGAATGTTTGATTTGACGGACCTTTGCATAAAAGGTCGATGAATGTAACTTATGTTATGGATATGTTTTTCATGACTGTTGGGAGAGGGATGTGCTAAAAGAGACCACGATGGCTAATGAGAGGTGGTGGAAGGGACCTGGAATGGTTGCGTTAACTTCCACCGAGCCAGTACCATACTGGTTTATACTTGCTCACAAACCAAAGTAGCTCTCTGATCCTAGAATGGATTTCCCGTCAGATTGGTAGGTGGGGAGGCTTATCAAGAGTTAATGAGGGGATGGGGGTGAACCGCCCATCCGTAACAACCCTCAGACCTGACCACAGATGACAGAATTCATGCCACACGCAACCTTACAAATAGAAATTGGCAAGAGAGGAAATGTGGTACAATAAGAGCAGTGCATGCGACGGGGATCGCGAAAGAGACTGGAGAAACCCTGGAAACGCAGGGAGTTATGAATACTAGGAGAAGGAGAGTAACCTTTATCCTAGATTATTTTCCTGCATCAGGAGAAGGAGTGTAACCTTCATCCTTGATTTCTGTTGAGCTGGAAGTAGGAGACTGAACCTCAAAGCATCGTGGTCTAGCTCAGGGGTGGCTAGTGGTAAATCCGTTTGGATTCACTGAGCCTACGATTGGGTGGAAACAAGCACCCCTCTCAGCAGCTGCATCGCGCCTGGTAGATCTGATAAGTGTTTTATACCTTGTAGTTCGAACTGAATATCATGAATACATGCTTATGTTTATATGCCCATAATAATTTCTGTCTAGAATGATTGCCTGGTGTGTTAGAATGGAAATAATGGATGCCTCTGTATACTTACATGCCATAGTCGATTTTTGTACAAAGAATTAAGGTTGGGGCATGAATTCACCCCACTGAGAATCATATTGCTTGCTTAACTCTCGTAATGTTCCAGGAAGGCTCCTCAAGAGTACTCTTCCTCGGGGATTACCCCATAAACCTTGGAACTGTGTCGAACCTTTACCCAGAGACTCGACTATGATTTGGGACAATTTCCCAAGAACCGTCTTAAGGTTCATGTGATCCGGGTCTGGAAACCTTATGCAAGGAAGGATATCTCTCTAAGGTCTCGGAGTCATGGGAGTTTGAAGCCCCGAGAAGTTGAATTTTGTGACTCAAGCTCAGAAGGGATAGCGAGCCCAATTATAGAAAGAGAGAATACCCTATCATTTGGTAGACGAATGGTCAGAATCCTTTCGGGAATACCCCAGATCTTTCAAGACTGATGGATCTAGAGAAGGAGGATATGCATTAACACCTCAACCCTTTCAGCCTTTGCATGTAATTATGGGATCCCAGACCGTAGATCCAGGGATCTGACGAAGCCCCATTGACCGTCGATCTTAGCCTTTGTACAGGCAGGAGAGTAGCATTTCGTTGACTCGCGACTTGGAGTGGTCAAGGGTAGGGCTGCATGAACTCACGATTCGCGAGATCACGATGTGATCGTGACCATTGGATCCAAGGCACGAGAGAACCGTTGGATCAGAACTTTCATGGTTATCGCCTATTGGGGGTTCATAACTTGAGGGAGTTTCTTTTCGATTGCAGAAGTCGTGAAGTGATGAGTGTCGAGGGCTCGTGCAAACACGTGACCCATCCGTAAGTGGGGACCGCGTGGTTGACAGGTGGCGTAACAACAAGTGCCCAAAGAAAGGTGGGAACGAGTGACAAGTGATGGACACATGTCGCCTAGGGAGGAGTCAACCCATTGTTGACTTATCGTATCTCTGGAACTCGCGAAGGAGGAGCATGAGGGCTCAACACTCCAACTCGCAAAGTCACGAGATGTGAGTAGCGCTAGTATTTAGCCTAGGAAGCGGGTGAACGGTGGTGGACACATGTCACACTGGGAAAGAGTCAACCCATTGTTGACTTATCGTGACTCGGGGTTTCGCAGGATGAAGAAGCTGCACCTTGATCGCTAAGGCCATGAAACGCCGAGAGCCGAGGTCTCGTGCGATGGGCAGCTATGACACAGCTTGTGAGTAGAGTATAGCAGGGTTGACAAGTGGCTTGTGCGCGTCTCTTTGGAAGAGTCCATGCAACATTGACCTCTTGCGTCTCGGGGATTCACGAAGGAGGAGCACGAGAGATCAACACCTCAACTGGCGAGGTTGTGAGTGGTGCTAGTGTTTTTCCTAGCCTACAACTACATGTAGAAGGCACTAGTGAGGAGGGAGCCATACCCATATAGTATCTCGGGTATCAGTGTTTGGAGAAAAGGGAGTCGAGAGTCTTGATTCCCGACTCGCAAGTTGCGAAAGGTGCTTGCGCTAAGGCCAACTTGTGGTCATTTGGAGGAGGATAAGGGAAGAGAGGGTATGCGCTAGGCCCCATAGAAGTCTCAAGGATTCCGTTTCTCGAAGAAAAACATGAAAAATCTAAGTTGTTGTAGTGGGTGTGTGACATTTACATACCAAAGAAAAGAGAGAAGAGTAGCCTCACCTTCTATCTAGGTTTTCTCTCGTAAGGTTTTCCCATTGAAAATATTTTTTCATCTTGTAGATTGTGGGTGATTGTACTTTATTTTTCTCTATTTTCCACATTTTATTTATTTCATGCATAAGTAGAAATTTAGTAACTAAATACTCTATAATCTAAAATAATTTAACTTCCATAGTGTAGATTTCAATTTTATTTATCGAACATGTTGTGACGAACTATTCCAGTGGAATATCCATGGTTGTTTACATATCATTTAATTATATTAGTGATCATATTCATTATGTTTATTTCTACTGAATGCTAAGTTTTATTGTTATGCACTTCATTATGAGTTTTATCTTATTTATTGTTACCTACAGTGGGTAAAGGTTGGATTTGAACCTATATTTTATGTGATTGAATGTTTTTGTATGTTTTTAATTTTTGTTTCACATATTTAGATTAATTTTGTTTACATTTTTTATTAATATGGACAATTGCATGAGATCGTATGGCCTGCCCTCTATATTTTTCGCATTTAAAATCAATGTGTTAGTTGTGTTTAGTAGTAATGAGACCCAACTTGAAGGTTGGGTATGTTACAAAGTTGTATTAGAACTATTGGTTCAACATCGAACCCATATGGGCCAAAGACCAATGTGGATTTGAGAAATTTTTTATTGCAGAGTATCAGTGGTCGGGTGTTATGCTCCCATGGTCACATTTTTGTAGAATTAGAGGCATAGAAAACACATAATTGGTTCCTATACGATAATCATATATATGGAGGATGCCTAGGGTTATTACAGTCATAAGGATGAGATCATAGGATTTCATATCATTTTGGAAAATGCAAATATTGATTCCAATGGACATAGAAGCAAAGTATAGCGCCTGGAGTTGGTTGAGATTATGAGAAGTTTGCAGAAAGAAATGAAAAGCTACAGAGAAGATAATGAAAGGATGATAATAACTTAGGAGGACCTTCTATAGAATCTGAATATGTTGCAGAGATAGGTCAATAAATATTCTAGCAAAAAATAAGAAGCTAGTGCAAGGCAAGTAGAAGAATCTAGATCTCATGATAGGAGGGATGATCATAGAGGATATAGAAAATAAAAGATTTTTAATAGACATCATCATCATGATTCACCAAGGCACTCGACCAGAAGAGCACGTGCACATTCAAGGTCGGAGAGAAGCCCAAGTGTGTCCATTGTTCGAAGATAGAGGAGGAGGCATGAGTCATATATATTATGAGATATTCGGAAGCTCAAGCCACTGCCATTTTATCGAGAGAATTGGAGGGGAGAAGATGTTGAATCTTGGTTGTTTGAGATGAGGAAATATTTCCAGTTTCACGATTATTCATCAAATGTAGAAGCAAGAATTGCAATATACCATATTCAAGGAAAGAATCTATGTGGTGGGATCAACTCAAGTAGCTTAAGCACATTGATGATAAGAGGATCTCTTGGAGGGAGTTAAAAGATTGTTTTTAGAATAAATACTTTTCAGAGAAGTATTATGACAAGAAAATGCAACAGTTATTTCAACTCAAGCTTGGAAGCGTGATAATGGATGAGAAAGAGAGGAGATTCCTTGAATTGTTGAGGTATGTTGGATTCATAAATAATAATAAGCTACAAATAAAAATATTTTTTAGTGGGATACCTTCTTTTCTGATCCAGGTTGATATTGGTGGCCACCCACCTATTCCAAATCTCTCTTCTTGACAGTTTTTAGTTCAGTACGTTTCTCTGTAATGATGAAATTTATTTGTAATTGTGGGTTATGCACTTATGGGGCTATCCTGAATACCTACACAAAATCCAGGTGTATATTGGTGGCCTCCCACCTATCTCAAATGGATTATTTTGGAATTTTTCATGTCATTACAACTTTTTGTACTTCTAGGGTCATTTTTGGGCCCTAAACAATGTTTGTTTGGCTTGCTATAGTCAAATTGTAGACAAAGTCAAATTTTCATGACATAATGTGTAGTTCTCTAAAATACCTTTCCAACAGACTATCAGATTCCTAAAATGGAGATCATATGAAAAAATTATGACCCCTTGAAGTTGAGGTACCAACTTATCCATCGGGGCCCACATAACATTTGACGTTGCATCTCCTAGGGTTAGGTTTTTGGATGTATAGGGTTTTGGAATTCATGAGTAATGTTAAAAAGGCCTCTGGAGCCTCATTGTAATTATTCTTCTCAGACTAATGTGCGTAGCACCCACATCTCTTCTCAGAGATAGCTACCACCATTCAAGCAAGTTGTTTTTAGTTCTACTGTTTTATAGTTTCATCCTATTTTATTTAATCAATAGAATTTATTGTTCATTGGATACCTATCATTGTTCTCTGCATCTTTGTGTTATTGTATTCAATATATTATTTGTTTCGTTCCACTCATAAGTCCATATCAGTGGTATCAGAGCGGTCTGATCTTCATTTGTTTTTCTTTTTGCATGTCCTTGACAATATCCGGGTATAAGAACTTGGGACTCGAACCAGTCGAGCCTTTGCAAGATTGGTCGTGCCAAGATCGACAACAACTCATGGTGGAAGAGAATAAAGATGATGGAGAAGGATATCCTTTTAAACTATTGCTTGAGGAATCCCTTCCGCGACAAAGGAACGAAATGATGGACAACTTTGCATAGATCCTTCGACGACCTCCCATAGGAGACACATCTTCATCAAGTGGCCATGAAACCCCCTTCAAGGTACAAGTAAATTTTGATATTCCATTATTTGAAGGAACGATAGATGCGATTGTTGTAGATAAATGGTTGAATCTTCTCGAAGGGTTTTTTTCAGTCCACAATTTTTTTGATAGGGAAAAGATTACTTTTGCACTCCTCAAGGTCGTCCCCCATGTTAAGGAATGGTGGGATACTTGCTCTGATCAAAGAGACACAGAGGAATCTGCAATATTTTTTATGACACCAACATGGGATTCCTTCATGGATTTCATTAAAGAACAATACTACCCTGTTGGAAGCTACGAGGACCAGTACACAAGATGGACCACGTTGCATCAGGAAAGGGACCAGACAGTACCAGATTTCACCAATATTTTCCATACCCTGCGCACCAAGTTGGGTATCAAATAATATGGATGACATATGGTGCTCAAATACCATGGTTGTCTACATAGATACATTAAAAAATAAATGGATTTTCTAGACATCGCATCATTAGGTGCGACTTATAGATATGTTGTCAAGATCGAGAAAACATTTAAGCAGAAGAGGCGAGATTTTGGATCTACAAACTCCTCACATATGAAGCAGGGAAAATGTGGGCCCAACCCACAAAACAAGGCATAGATCAAATATGGCCACTCTAAAGACAACCAATCAAAGCCACAACCCAAGAAGGGTAATGAGAAGTCGAAGAAGGACACGGGAAAGCGGTGTGAATACCATAAAATCCCTTAGCACAACACCGAAGAATGTTGCTCCAAGCAGTCACTAGTGGTCGAGATGAAATCTTCCGAGTCAGAAGAAGATTCTAACTCTGAATCAAATCCATAAGGAGGGAATCAAATTATGAATGTCGAACATAGTGCCACTATCTCTACAACCAAATTCCATCCAAGCGAACAAGAAGAACCAGAGTAAGGGAACACCTCTTTCACTCACAAATGTGGGTAAAGGGGGATCCACTTCATTTAATTGTTGATAGAGATAGTCAGAAGAACCTTATATCAACAAACTTCATCAAGCATCTTGAACTGTTGATGACACCACACCCAAAACCCTACACCATCAGTTGGCTTCACCAAGGATGAGATATCTACGTCATCCAACAGTGTCATCTTCCCTACAAAATCAAGCCCTTCAAATACGAGGTATTTTGTGATATTTCTCCCCTTGAATTTTGTGATGTTCTTTTAGGCCATATTTTTGGAAGTGACATGATGTGTATGAGTCTAGACCCCTCAACGTTATTATTACTTTGGGTAGAAAATTGTATAGGATACCAAAGGTAGCATCGCCTACCGCTATTT
>ML826957.1:5119-18796 GCA_009831015.1 Picea engelmannii
AGGAGGTTAGGATGATCCCACTAAATCATGAAAGCGAGTAAGATCCAAACCATTCGGATGCCACCTCACCATAGAGGTTTCTCCTTCTAGAAGATTCGAGAAAACGCTTGTTTTTCCCACGTGTAAGAATTCTCACACCCTGCCTATAATGCAACCTGTGAACCTCTCGCAACCCAGCTATGGTGCAACCTATGAGAATCAGGCATTCTCGCACCCTTCCTATATAGCAACCTACAAACTTCCTTTTTTATAGGGTTTTTACAAAGGAAAATGCAACTTCTTTTCTTAGGAAAAGTTCTTCTCCATTCTCTCTTTAGGAACTCAGGCCAATGACCCCTCTGAAGGCAACAGATAGGTTTACATCATTAATGGTCATAGGGATGATGAAAATAATGTGTAACAGAGAGCCCCCCAAAGTATGAAGTTAGAACAGAGTGATAGCTGAAATACTTTGTTGAGTGTGTGTAGGGAACAAGGAACAGTCGGTCGAAAACATGACGCTTTTGAAGAAGGCAATCTGGCTAACATTTCCCCCACCATAAAAATCGACATTTCCATCAAACTAGGCATCATCGAAGAAATCATCATTGGAGCTGCTTGCACTCCTCAGGAAATTGCCGCATACAAAGCCCTCTTCCAAGAATTTAGGGATATCTTCACCTTGTCATACCCGGAGATGCCTGGCATCGACCCCTCTATCGTCAAACATCCCATCGACACCTAGCCCGACATCACACCAGTTCGCCAGAAACAACGACCGCTACACCCATTAAAGGTCGTGGCTATCAAAGCCGAAATTGACAAATTGCGTACGGTCGGATTCATTTACCCCATCGCTTATACATCTTGGGTTTCCAACCCTGTACCCGTCGACAAAAAACAGGGATCTATTCGCATCTGCACCGACTTTCACGATCTCAACAACGCATGTCCCAAAGACAACTTCCCAACACCCTTCATCAATCAGATCGTCGATGATTGTGCCGGCCACGAGGCTCTCTCCTTCATGGACAGATTCTCTGGCTATAACCAAATTCAAATTCACCCAGCCGATTAGTACAAAACCGCATTCATTACCCCGTGGGGTACGTTTGCATATCATGTCATGCCCTTCGGCCTAAAAAATGGCAGCGCCACTTTCCAATGGGCCATGACATACATCTTTCACGATCTGGCTGCAATCATCCTTGCCTACTTGGACGACCTCACTGCTCGCTCCAAGAAACGCACCCAACACCTCGATGATTTATGAATCATCTTTCAACGGTGTCGTTAGTACAACATTCGCTTGAACCCTCTCAAGTGTGTGTTCTGCATCACCGCAGGGCGCCTTCTCGGTTTTATTGTTTCACAAAGCGGTATCACCGTAGACCCCCTCAAGGTCCAAGCCATCACTGAAATTCCACCTCCTCGAAATTTGCGACAACTACAGAGTCTACAGGGCAAAGCCAACTTTCTCAAGCACTTTGTTCCTGATTACGCCATACGTGCACATGGTTTCCTTTGCTTACTGCGTCATGACATCCCTTTTCATTGGGATGACAATGCCCAACAGTCGTTTGATGATCTTAAAGCAGCACTTTCCAACGCACCATTGATTAGTGCACCTGACTACAATCGCGACTACATCCTCTACGTATCAGCATCAGCTGTATCAGTAGTCGGCGTCCTCGTCCATCTCGGAGATGAAAATCATGAACACGTCATTTACTACGTCAGTAAGAACCTCTCAGGACCACCCCTGAAGTACAAACATGAAGAGAAACTAGCTCTTGCAGTTGTCCTCGTAGTCCAGAAACTGTGTCATTACATTCTGCTTCGCACCACCAAGGTCGTCGCAGATTCCAACCCTATGCAATATTTTCTCAGCCGCTGCCAAGTTAACGGCAAATTTTCTCGATGGATCGTTATTCTTCAAGAGTACGACCTTGAATTTTCAACACCCAAGAGTAAGAAGGCCCTCGTTCTCGCCGAACTTGTCACGGCCCTTCCCTCTGACACACCCAGTGCCCCCGTCAATACTAACTTTCCTGACGAACATGTCTTTTACATCGTGTCAGATGATCCTTGGTATGGCGACCTCCTCGTCTACCTATGAACTCAAAATTTCGGTAATCACCTATCATGAGATGATTGTCGGTGCATTCGCCATCAAGCCCCCCGCTATCTCCTCATCGGTGACATCTTGTATCGGTGGGGCGTCGACACCATTCTTCGTCGCTGCCTAACTATTGACGAGGCGGACAAAGTCTTAAACGACTGCCACAGTGGCACCTGTGGGGGCCATCTTTCAGGCATCGCCACGGCTCAAAATATTATCCAGGCCGGTTACTTTTGGCCTACCCTGTTTCATAACTGCATTCATGCCGTGAGACGGTGTGAGCAATGTCAGCTCTATGCCAACAAAGCCCACGCTCCCCCCGCTCTTCTTCACCCTGTCATTACTGCAAGCCCCTTTTGTAAATGGGGTATTGACTTTATGACTTGTAATCCCCCCTCCAGCAATAGTCATAAATACATTGTTGTCGCTGTCGATTACTTCACCAAATGGGTCGAAGCTATGCCCACCTTCAACAACACCGCTGACACAGCAGCACGTTTTTTCTTCAACCACGTCATATCCCTGTTTGGAGTACCACTCCAATTAGTTTCCGATCATGGGAAACATTTTGAGAATGAGATCTTCATCAAGCTCTCATCTCGGTTAGGCTTCTCTCATGAGTTTGCCTCACCATACTATCCTCAGTCAAATGGACAGGTCGAGGCAGTCAACAAAGTCCTCAAGACCATGTTACAACGCACGGTTAATAAACATAAAACCAATTGGCATCATATGTTATTTTCTGTGCTATGGGCTTATCTCACGGCAGTGAAGACCGCCACGGGTTTCACGCCATTTCACTTAGTCCACGGGATCGAGGCAACTCTCCCCATCGAGTGCGAAATTCCCACCCTTCGCACCGCAATTGAGCTTTTACCTGACACCGCTCCAATGGAGCAGCGCTTGCTGAACTTGGAGTCTCTGGATGAAGATCGTCGATCCTCATTACAGAACAACGAGGCAGCTAAAAAATGATCCAAGGCTACCTTTGATTGCCATGTCAACCTTCGGTCATTTCGCGAAGGCGACCTCATCCTCGCTTACGATATCGCTCATGATACCTTTGGCCACGGCAAATTCCAATCACTTTGGCATGGCCCTTACATCATCCAACATTGCCTCACCAAAGGCGCATACATCCTGGCCTCCCCCGAAGGCCTCACGCTCAAAGAACCCGTCAATGGGTTATACCTCAAGAAATTTTATGCTTAGTAGTAGTCATGCTACTTTAGGTTACTATTTCTTGTTTAGTGCTTTTAATATTTTTTCCCTACCCCCTCATCTAAACTATCCTTTGTGTTGTTGACAGATGCCACCCCCACCAGCTTACCACATTGGTTACGCCGACGGTGCCAGCCGTTGGACACAAAATCTCGCTTCGGCTACTTGGGCTCTCTACACCCCTTCACACAAAATGCTACATTCCAATGGCATATGTTTAGGACTAGCAACCAATAACCAAGCCGAATACACTGCTATCACTGGCCTCCTGATCGACGCCCAGCATCATCATATTCGTCACCTTAGCGTTTTCCTCGACTCTCAACTGGTCGTTCTTCAACTCAACAATGTGTACCATGTACGCGATCCGTGCCTCTTTCGCAAATACCTGCAGGTTAGATTATTATCCCGACATTTTGATTCCATTAGATTTACACATATTTCAAGAGAATTGAATCAAATAACATATGAAATAGCTAACATGGTGTTAGATTGGCATATATCACATCAAGCTACACACACATAAACATATCATACATCCGGTCACAGCATATAGAATAGATATCATCATAAACATCAACCAAAAAAACATGTAAAACACATTTGGCTCTCAATAAACATGTATACTCATATATATACGTGGGCCCCTCAGGCCACCCAAATGTTTACATACAAAAAGTACATCGGCCCGCAGGCCCGTGCCACATCATGGTACAAAAAATCGGCTCACCAGCCTAATAAAAAACGGTATACACAATACAATATGCATCAGGGTGCCTCTAACGCACCCTCGGCTGCCCCTCCCTCAAGAGGAGGTGGTGGCCCCTCCCCACCTGCTCCAGGTGGTGGTGGTGGAGCACCTACAGGACCCTCCTGCCCTAGAGGCAGACGTCCACTCGTCATCGCAGCCGCAACAGCTGCTCGCCGCACTAGGCCCCGCCATGGTGCCGGTAACCCTATACACTGCTCTAGGAATCCCTCATCGTGGATGCGGGTCCACATGCCCTCAGGCATGTCCCGCAGCACTACCTCAAAACGGTGGTGTAAGTCCTCTATCTCTCCTCCGGCTGCCGCCGGCAGAGCATGTGATGGCCCCGCACCAGGGTCATCAAAGCGGTGCCTCTGCACTGGTCTCTCGGCCCCTGCTAGTCACCCAGCAGCCTCATCCCATGGACGCCTCTCTCCACGTGGAGGTCTCCCCTCTCGCTGCACTGGCGGTCTATATAGCTCCACCTTGCGCCCGCGAGGTGCCAAATCTGCACATGCACCAAAAAACAAACAAACAATGATATCATTGTCTATACATCAAACATCTGCACTAGTATATCAACAGCATAACATAAATCACAAAACACAAAAACATCACATACCTCTGTGGTTGAACACCTCCCCAGGAGGCAACACCATATCCGGGTCCCCCCAGAAATCCACCCCAGCATAGGGGAACTGCAGAATGACCTGTGGCATCTGCCGCCATATCTACGCTGCCTCCGTAGTGAAGTAGTGCCCGCCTTTGCCACCACCGTGGCGAACCAATATCTGTGACCACCGCCGCAAGCGTGGCTCTCGTACCCATGGTGCCTCCAGTAGCACCCTCGGGTGCAGCATCGGCACCCTCTCCAAGAAGAAGGCCACCAGGATGGAGCCAAATGCGAACTCCCCCCTGCCTGTCGACCGACAATGGTCCAGCTGCACAATCATATTGGCATGTAGGGTCAAACCCCAGGTGAACCGCTCGCGGCCCACCACTACCCTCTCCATCAAACTCAACTCCCCACCACTGATCCTATGAGGTACTCGGGACCCATACACCCGTACTATCATCACTGTTATGCAGCGATGAAGCAGAGCATCGATCCCATTGATCCTCACTGATGTCCCGGTCATGTAATCCTCACCTGAGCAGTATTGCTTGGTGACAGTACGCAGCTGAGTGTCCCTTGGCAGCACAGGCACAACAGGAAACGGTGTCCCCCAGAAGAGGATCCCCGTCAGAAAGTATACGTCCTCCACCGCAGTGAAGGAAATATGCTCTCCTCGCACGAGGAAGCAGTGTCGATCAGGACTCCACATCTCGATCAGAAACTGGAGCAAATACTCCTGTGCCCGTATCAATGGGCACTCAAAGAACTTTAGCAACCCACTGGTTGCTAAAGCTGTTCGAACTGTAGGCTGTCCATCGGCCACAGCATCGGCCACCGCATCCCATAACTGTGACCAATCTCTCTCGCGCCACCGCACATCCATGGTCACTACTCACAATCTACACACAACCCAGAGTCCTATATTAGCTTAGGAAATCACCCAATACATCAACTCAGCTAATTTTTTTTTTTTTACCCTGAAACCTTGCCTCCAAGGCGCGATTTTACTACCCACAGGCGCGCACTCATGCGCGCCTATCATACCCACAGGTGCGCACTCATGCACGCCTGTTATACCCACAGGTGCGCACTCATGCGCGCCTGTCGTAGCCACAGGTGCACATGAGTGCGTGCCTGTCTACCCAATAGGCGTGCACTCATGCGCACCTGTCTACCCCACTCACGCGCGTTCATGTGCATTTATTTAGAGCACAGGCGCGCGTGCACGCGTGCCTTCAACTAAGTCGCCCGCGCATTGAGGCCCATCCCTAGCATAAACCCCCCTAAAACCCCTGTACGACCCCCCGTACCTACCCTGCCCACAAATTTGAAACCTATATCTATGCAGGATGTTCAGAACACTAACCTGAAACTCGCACGCCGGGAAACGGATGCCTCGTGCTCTTGAAATCGCTCAATCTCCTCTCGATATTCTCTGGAACTCACTGTAGCAGCAGGTACAAATGAGGTGGCAATATGGGCCCTACAACTATATATAGGGTTTTTGCCAAACTTCCACTCACCATTCCAGGAGCCCACGGCGTCCATTTTGCAAACCGTCTTCAGCCACGGGATCAACGTCCCGCCACCTACATCATGACTGTCCCTGGGCCACTTTTCATCCTAAGCCCCTGGGGCGCCTTTTTTTCATATCATGGCCAGGTACGCACGCACATTGTCACATTTATCTAATACATGTCCATATTTGTTATTATCATCAAATATTGTTCACTTTGGGTACTTTGGTTGTTCTGTGTGCAGGTACTTGATCATCACCCCTCTACAGCTTTCCTTCAGGTATATATTCAGCACTGGCATGTAGTCTCTCCCACTGTATTGCATTTACATTTCCAGTCACACCCTCTGATATTGGCCTTTAGGACACCCATTCCCGGCTCTGCAGTACTCACACCTCCATTTGCATCATTGATACTGTTACCCGGTAGCTTTCTTACCCACATGAGTTGTCCCATTCATAGCACCCTTTTGCACTTTTGACACTCATGCTGATCTTCATTACCCTTTAGGGATGGGAGTCCTGGTAGTCTCTTATCATGTTTCAAATCAACCACATACTTCTTCTCCTCATTTTTATAGCTCCCCATATGGACTCTCAGCACATTGCTTTATGGTTGAGTTCTTTTTACCTGCACCTCCGCAGGATCATGAACCCACCATCTCATCCACCATCAGTTTGCCCATCTGTGAACCTCTCTTCATTTCACCAACCTCATACAAAAACTCACCAATGAGGCCCCCACCCTTCATCAGTTGTTCAAGAAATCTCTGCCCTACCTGGGGCACTCATTTCACACTGGGGCACTCGTTTCTGTATTTGTACATTCCCCCCCCCAATTATTCATTATTTGTTGTACAAACGCCTTTTATTTTTTCTGTCATTTCTTTTTGTCGTCACTGGTGGCGACCTGCTTTCCTTTTGGCCACATGCAACCCATGTCACCCCTGGTTGGAGAATTACTTCTCACTTTCCATTGTCGGCATCGTCCATATCTTCAGAGTATTACCCAGGTCACTTACCTTTATCCTCTGAGTTTTTTCACCTTGTCTCACCTCTGGCACAACTTACCCCGGATCTTGTCATCCCCATGACACTCGATCTCATCAAAATGGTTGCGGCCACACCTTATATTATGCCTTCTCCAACCAAGGGCAGTCTTGAGTCTTCCCACTTCTTGACTTCGTCCATGTACCTCTGCCATCTCCTCACCTCAGTAGATTCCACGGAGCCCTCTGCTTCTCGAAGTCACGTCCTCCTTTTGTCGACATCAACACACTTTTCCAAAAGGGCGACAGTATCTTGATTCTCATTTTCCATTCAATGAGTGATCTCGGACGACACAGGGGGAAACACCATGGCTCCCTGATGTCGTTGACCCCCATGACATTCGACGCCAACACTTTCTCATGTTGTGGTGGGTCTTACTTTGCAATTTCTATCATTATCAGTTGCCAAAGACCTCTAAACTTGGTCGGGCCATCAATGCCCATAGTACAGTCGCTGTTTATTTTCGCGACCATTACCTGGTTCAGAGTATGTTCCTTTGCAGAATTGTCTTCTGCCTTTATCATTCTGCCCCCGAGGGCGCTACAGTTGTCTACATCAACACTTTAGCCATTGCTTTCTTCAGATTTACATCACACGAGCATGGGGCATGCACGCCTCATTTGTACACACTTGTATATTGTTACGCACCTTGTAGAAGGTCAGGAACTACAAGTTCCTTTCTTCTCCAATGGATTGCTCTACACGGTCTCATTCTTGCTCTCCCTTACAACACCATTCTCCACAAAAGAAACATTGATGGATTTCGGCTATACGTTTTTCTCCTAACCTCATCCATCAGGGGGCATCTGTTATCACTGAAATTTCATCCGTACAGGGTGACAAGAACTCCGCATCGTCAACACAGGACTGGAGTCATTCATGGCACAGGATTAATTCCTCAGCATTGCAAAAGAGTCAAAAAACTATACAAATGACCAAAAATGTGAAAGGCACTTTACATCATCTGGGCGCGCGCGTGCATGCGCATAACAAAAACGTACAAAGCACGCATATGTGCAAAAGGCGCGGCTGTTGGGTAAAAAACCCGCGCGCCTGCTAAACGACGCATTTATTGAACTTGGTCGGCCTCCCAACCACTAATGGATCAGCTCCCAAGTTGATTTGACACCAATTCCGAGCTCAATCCTCATGGTGGGCTGGTCAAAGACCTAATTGTGCCCTAAAGAGCCTCTCTTCACACACAAAAGAGGCCACATAATAACCCAATGCTTGGCTATAAAAAGCCATGAATGACCACCATTTTCTCAAGGAATTCTTTGTATTGTTATGCTGCTGAGATTGCTAAGGACTCATTCTTTGGCAACAAACATCATAGGCAACATTTCATAAGCTATTCACCCCTCTCTTGAGTGAATAAGCTTGGAGTTCTTTCACCCACATTTCCATCTTTTCTTTGTAAGGAGAGCAATCAGTTGAGGGCCTCAAGAGCCTTCCATTGGAGAGGGAAGGGACCCAAGTCCTCTTTCTCCATTGTGTGTCTTTGGATTTCATCAATCAGATCAGCTAATACATTGGTGATATTGGTCCATTTACATTTGTTTTTCATTTTCTCACATGCTCATAGTTTTAGTTAGTTTTAGTTTGATTTATGTTTAGAACTTAGTTGTTTCTCTTTCTAACCTTTTACCTTACAACTGTCATGCCTAGCAGAGCCCAACTGGGCATGTAAGCACTCATAATTTTCTCACACAGTGACGATTTGGGTGAAAACACTCATGGCTCGACCTACGACTTGGGTGGAGGCTACCAAAAAATCTAAAGAAGCACAACAAATTGTTTCCTCTCAAAATCGTAAGCCTTCCTTTATCCCTCACCCTAAACCAATAAACCTCACTACTCCCTCCACCCCATTAAAAATCCAAAAATTGACCAGGGATGAAATGGTTGAACGCCAACTCAAAGGCCTCTGTTATAATTGTGATGACAAATATTTCCTAGGCCACAAATGTAAGGAACAAAATATTTTTATGGCCATCTCTGAGGATATTCTGGAAGAGGATGTTGACACTCCCCTTGTGCCTGAGTCACTAGAAATCACTGACATAAACCCTCCCTTCGACCCCCCCAAAGTGGAACCGATCATTTCCCTCTATGCTCTCACTGGCTTCTCTACCCCCCAAACCCTCAAGTTAATCGGTTACATCAAGCACCGAAAGGTCATCATTCTAGTCGATAGTGGCAGCACCCACAATTTTATTCATCACTGCATTGCCCAAGAAACCCATTGCTACATCCATGCTGTCAACAATTTCCAAATCATGATTGCCAATGGTGGTTCTATGAAATGTGGCGGGCGCTGTGAATCCCATATGTTTGCTATTGACATGGGCGGTTGCGACATTGTTTTGGGTGCAGACTGGCTAAGGACTTTGGGTCCCATTCTCATGGATTTTCAAAACCTAACTATGCAATTCGACCAAGGAGGCCACCAATATAATTTCAAGGCATCACTGCTGGTTCACCTGAGGTCATCAGTTCTTATCGCATGGAAAAACTGCTCAAAAAAGGTCATTCTGGTGTCATTGCCCAACTCCATGCCATACAAGCCACATAGACCCCACCAGTGCCCCAAGACCTCCAAGCCCTCCTTTCTAAACATCAAACGGTATTTTCCACTCCCCAAGGACTCACTCCTTCACGCGATGTCCATGATCATTCCATTCCCCTTGTCCCAGGAAGCCTTCCCCCCAATATACGTCCATATCACCACCCCTTTGCACAAAAAAATGAAATTGAAAAAATTGTTGAGGAACTCCTTATTGTCGGTGTCATCCATCCTAGTACGAGCCCTTACTCCTCTCCGGACGTCATGGTACTGAAGAAAGAAGGTTTTTGGAGAATGTGTCCCGACTTCAGTGCTCTCAACAAGCTAACCATTAAAGACAAATTTCCTATTCCTGTCATTGATGACCTCCTGGATGAATTGAGTGGCGCCCAATTCTTTACCAAACTTGATCTTCACTCAGGCTATCACCAGATATGTATGAAAGAGGCTGACATTCCCAAGACCGCCTTTTTCACTCATGAGAGCCACTATGAGTTTTTTTTCATGCCCTTTGGTTTGTGTAATGCCTCCTCCACCTTCTAGAGCCTCATGAACCATGTCTTCCACCCTTTTCTCCGTCATTTTGTCTTAGTTTTCTTTGATGATATCCTCATCTATAGAAAAACCTAGAAAGACCATCTTACTCATATGGATCAAGTTCTTCGCCTACTCTCTCAGCACCAACTTTTCCTGAAACAGTCCAAATGTGCTTTTGGTGCCTTAGAAGTAGAATACTTGGGTCATATGGTGGGAAAGGATGGCATCAGGGTGGACCCAAAAAATATTGAAGCTATGCAAGACTGGTTGCACCCAAAGACTCTCAAAATATTGCATGGATTTTTGGGCCTCACAAGGTATTATCGCAAGTTTGTTAAGAACTACGAAAATATTGTAGCACCTCTCACGACTCTCCTCAAAAAGAACTCTTTCACTTGGACTCCAGCAGCTGCTCAATCTTTTCAAACCTTGAAGATGGCCATGTGCACTACTCCAATTCTAGCCCTTCCTGAATTCACAAAGACCTTTGTGTTGGAATGTGACGCCTTAGGGAAAGGAATCGTTGCTGTCCTTATGCAAGAGGGTCGACCTTTGGCCTTCACTAGCAAGCAAATATCTAAAAAGAATCTGGGCAAACCCATTTATGAAAAAAAAATGTTGGCGATTTTGCATGTTGTTGAGTTGTGGCATCCATATCTCTTGGGGCAATGCTTCCAAATTAAGATAGACCATCAAAGCCTCAAGTACTTTCTGGAACAAAGCATTTCCTCCCAGGAACAACAAAAATGGGTGACTAAGCTCTTTGGATATGATTATGAGATCATTTACAAGAAGGGAAAAGACAATGTCATGGCGGATGAACTGCCCCAGAAATATGAAGACGAAGGATCCCTTTTTTCTCTTTCCTTCATTGTACCCGATTGGCTCCAAGCTATGTGCCAGGGATGGCTTCAAGATCCCAAAAGTTCGCATCTGATCCAACAACTGTAGAACAAGGCTCTGGCTCCCCTAGGGTACTCCTGGCTCTAGGATGAGCTTCGATACAAAGGCCGCTTGTATTTAAGTAAACAATCCAAGATCAAATCCACGGTGCTTTCTGAGCTTCATGCTACACCCATAGTGGGGCACTCAGGGTTCACCAAAACATATGACCGAGTCAAACATTATTTTTTCTAGGATGGTATGAAACAAGACATCCATAAGTTTGTCGCTGAATGTGAGGTGTGTCAACACAACAAGCGAGAAACAGTCAAATCTCCAGGCACCCTCCAACCACGTTTGATTCCCCCTACTATTTGGAAGGATATCCCTATCGACTTTATTATAGGCTTACCCAAATCAGGGAATAAATCAGTCATAATGGTGGTGGTGGATCACCTTTCCAAGTATGCTCATTTTTTCTCTCTTCCCCACCCATTTATTGCATCCACGGTGGCTCAAATTTTCATGGACCATGTCTTCAAGCTTCATGGCATGCCGCACTCTATTGTTTCTGATCGAGACCCAACTTTCACAAGCAATTTTTGGCAAGAGTTGTTTAAGCTACAAGGAACATAATTGCATCTCAGCTCAGCTTATCATCCCCAAATGGATGGTCAAACAGAAGTTGTCAACAAGTGTTTGGAAACATATCTGAGGTGCTTTGCCTTTGAAAAACAACACCAATGGGCTCAATGGTTACCCCTCACAGAATGGTGGTACAAAACTACATACCATACAACCACTCGCATGACTCCTTTTGAAGCGGTATATGGACAGAAGCCACCTTCAGTTCTCTCATACTTACCGGGTACCTCGAAGGTCCAGGCGGTTGACCAAACACTTATAGTCCGAGAGGATATCCTTCGTGCCTTTAAAAAGAACTTGGTCATGGCACATAATAGAATGAAGGAGAAAATAGATCAAGGTCGCTCTGAACGTCAATTTGCAGAAGGGTATCATGTGTTTCTGAGACTGCAACCATGTAAGCAAACTTCCCTCAAGGGCGAGTATTGTCAAAAGCTAGCACCCAAATTTTATGGCCCTTACACAGTTCTCAAGCGTGTGGGACAAGTCACATATCAGTTATCTATTCCCAGTCAGTCCAAGCTACATCCTGTTTTTCATGTTTCATGCTTGAAGAAGGTGATTGGAACTAGGTGCCAAATTCAAACCAGGCTTCAAGTGTTATTTGAAGAAGGATCCATTTGGCTATAGCCAGAAGCAATTTTCGACTAGTGTGAGCATCGCCTGCATCAGAGAACCATCAAAGAAGTGCTAGTATAGTGGAAAGATATGACTCCAGCAGATGCCACTTGGGAACCAACTACCATTCTGTTGCAGTTTCCACATCTCAAGCCTTGAGGACAAGGTTGTTTTTAAGGGGGCAGACATGTTAAGTACCTAACCCGCACATAGGTAGATCAATGTATTCGGATGTAATAAATGTCAATATTAATAAGGCCTTTAAAAAAAATAGAATAAGGCAGATGTAAGAAGACCTAATAGAAGCTTCTGCTTCTAGAAGGATCTTCCTCTAGATGCTTATCTTAATAGACATATTTAGTATAAATAAGGGTCGAGGGTATGAGAACCCTAGCTTGGATATTATTGTAACAGAGCGCTGCTCGATTGGAGGTTGCCCCCTCAAAGAGGCCTGTGAACATTTCTTTCTGAATCAAAGTGCTATTTCTATTGCTATTGTTATATCTTATTTGTGTATTGTGAAGATTATGCTGGATATTTTACTGTTATTCTGCAATTTCTAGCATTTTATTTCTGTTCTGCATATTTTATATATCTGGTATCTTGCAACATGCTTGCCCACCTTCCAAAAGACCTTGGTAGGCTTAACCGTCGCTTGACTCAGCTGGTTAACCACATATCAAATGTTCAGTCTCGTGTTCACTAGATACATTAGTGAACCCACTAATTGTCAATAGACAGTAGCATCCACTACCTCTCCAGAAGTAGCATCTTCTTTCCTCTAGTTTCCTAGAAGAGGAGTATCCATGGATTTGCATCCCTCCATGTGAAACTTACCATATCGCTGCCATATTTTCAATCTAAGGAAATAATGAAGGAGGCCCATATCCTTCATCTCAAACTCCTTTTCAAGATCCTCCTTGCATGAGTGTATCAACTCCTCATCACCAATCAATATTAAATGATCAACATAAAGAAAAATGATTAAAATCTTACCCTCCACCACAATTTTGTATAGGTTTGCATCCACTTCCCTTTTGGTGAAGCCCATTCCAGTGAAATAGTTGTTTATTCGAGTGTACCAAGCATAGGGTGCTTGGTTTAGACCATACAACGCTCTTTTGAGTCAGCACACATGTGACTCACTGTTGAAGATCTCAAATCCTTTAGGTTTCTC
>ML826958.1:0-62442 GCA_009831015.1 Picea engelmannii
ATCACTTAGCCAGACACACAAGTGGCGCTACGAAATGTGCAGAACTGTTTTACAGTGGCGCTACGGAATTTCCTGTAGCGGTTATTGTTACAAATTTGATCATAAAACCAAAAATACGAAGTGGGTTTCTCTAAAAAAAAAATCGAAGGAAGATGATATCCATGTTGACTTGCTGACCAAATTTCAGCCTGACCCAGTTTGTAAATTGAGAGAAACAATTAAAACACCAATGCGCTATGGAATGTGCTGCCAATTCTTTGTTTTGCATAGTTGATTGGATATTCGTCTTGTTGGGAGGTTGTCAGTTGTCAAGGAGGGTTCGAATGAATTCTCATGGATCGGTTAGATGTCAAGGGACACATGCACCTAAGTCTTAGCTCCATTAAGACCTCATGTAGTGAGTTGGAAACAATTCATTAAAGACTTCCAGCAATTTCCTAAAAATTAGCAGTTTGTTAAATTTTTGTCTTTGATTGTTGCCACCTATCTCCAAGGATTAGAATCCAATTAAAGAGATGGGATTCGACATCCTAAGGATATTGAGATGTTATTTTCTATTTAATGAAGGAGAGAGATCTTGGAGAAGGGTTGGATTCATGAGCCAAGAGAGGCTAGAGAGAGTTGGAGTAAGAGTTTCCATGTGTGTGTTCATTTGTAAGCCTGGGGGCATTTTTATCATGTAAATATTTCAGACATTGAAGATTCATGAGATTTGTTATATAAAATTGTGTTCTCTTAGTTATCCATCTTCATTTCTATCTTTCTTGAATGAATTGTAGCTTTTGAGGATCAATGGTTGTATTTGATTTATAGATTCTTGAGCAACAAAGGGTTTGTTGTAATTGCCTATAACTCATTGTGTTTATTCAAGTAGCTTTCTAATCTATTTTGCAGAGAGGATATTTGTTTAATGGATGATCTACTTTATGTTAACTTATCCTTTCTTCCATATGCCATCTTATGATCCATTTTTCTGATATGCTTTTCAATTGTCTTCTAACTTCAGGGTTTTTGTGTGACTCCATTGCCCAATGGTGTAGCCTATTGATCTGCAGTTTGTTTCCCTCTCCCTTTATTTCTCATTTTTTTGATCCACCTATTCAAACCAAAAAATTATCGTTTACATTCTTATGGGTGTTGAGCTTACACTTTAGCAGTCAAAGTGTGACTTTCAGTGCTAACAGGTCCAACGAGATCAGTATGCACAATTTCCAGTGGTCTTGTCATTGAATATTCTTTTGATTTAAACATGTTCATTATTTGTTTTGTTTGTTGACATTGCTTGCATAAAGTGTTGGTTGGTTTCATAATCTGGGGAATTTCTCTAACTGCTTCCTTTTTGTTGACTTTGACAAGGTTATCAAAGTGTATGTGACCCATTATTTTGTGCCATAGCCAACTTTCATCTTCTTTTCCTAGACAACACTTTTCATTTCCAATTTCACTTAGTACATATATGTTGCTTGAAGTTCTTGCAATTGTTGCAATCAATTTTCCTGAACCTTCTTTTCTTATCTCGCACTTTTGTGAATCGAAAGTAACTTTATGACCTTGGTCACACATTTAACTCACACTTAGAAGATTATGTTGCATATATTCTACTAGTAGAACATTTTTTGCCTTGGTATTCTTGTTTCCAATTCTAACTGTGTCTTTTCCAATGATTTTAGTTGAATCATCATCTCCGAAGGAGACTGATCCATCTCTTTCGTTTCTTAATGTAAGAAACATGTCTTTATCACATGTCATGTGTTTTGAACAGCCATTGTTGACATACCAACCACGTTTCTTCTACTTAGCTTGTAGAGCAAGTGTCCATTCTTCATTGCTATACTGATTATGTTTTCTTATCCATGTTCTCTTATGAGGTTCTTGTCTGTGACTGTTGTTATTCTGTTGTGGTTCTCTAGGAGGAATTTTCATTCTGCAATATTTGGCCATGTGTCCAAAGTTTTTTCACTTGTAGCATTCCACTTCAGTGCTCAATGATTCAAACATGTTGTAACTTCTTCTCTGTGTTTCACTAGGCCTTCTTGGATAACCCTTTTGTGTATGACTTTCAAATTTATTTGAGTTCCTGTTGTTAGCTCTGCAATTCATAGCTTTATGTCCAAAATTATTACATGCATAACATAAACCAATAAATATAGTTTGATACCTGGGAGTTGAAGATCTTCTTAAAGGAGTTTCTCTTCTGAATCCTTCTTCTTCCTGAGGCCTATCTGTCAGTTGTTGATTCTAAAATCTGAATCTTCTCGGTGGAGGAGTGTCCCTATAATCTTCCTTGTAGATCTTCTTATCCCCTTTGCTTGTTTCTGCATAGCTTTTTGGATATGTTTCTTCCTCTGTTGTTTTGGAGCTTGATCCCTTTTCTGTCTGATTGTATCCAAGTCTGGACTTGTCATGATGAGGTTTTTTACTGCTGATAATGTCATCCAAAACTTTTGATTTGTTCTGCATATGTTTCTTTTGAAGATCCTTTCTTAATGTGACAATCTATGCTTCCAAATTTCCAATGATCTTGTCTCTTTGTTCTAGTTGTTCTTTGAGTGCTTCTTCAATTCTTTTATCTTCTTCTATTTGAACCTTCAAATTTGTGATCATTTGTTCTAGTTCCTGAGTGTCTTCTTTCTTGTCTAGTTCCGCTTGTAGCTTATTGTTTTTCTTCTTTTCTCTTCTTATAACTTCTATGGCACACAACAATTCTTCTCGGTAGTCAACTTCTGCCTCTTCATATTCTTCTTCGGTGTCTTCTTTGTCAGAGTCTTCTACTGCCATGAATAGAACTCTTTATGTCTCATTGTCACTGACTTCATCTTCATCTGATGATGAGATGTCTTCTTTGGTGCATAAGTTTTTCTTGAAAACTTTCTTTGTGGTTCTTTTTCCTTTATATGTTTGTTTGCTATTTGAGTAATCTTCACCATTCCTCTTATTTTTCTTATGAGGACATTTGTTAGCAAAATGACCAATACCATCACAATTAAAACAAATCAAAGGAAACTTACCTTTATATATGTCGTTGGTTCCCTTGTTCAATCTTTTGACAAAGTTGGCCATTTCTTGATCATCTTCTGAGATGTCACTGTTGTTGCTATGTTCTTTTTCTTTTTGTTTTCCTTTTTGCTTTAACCTTTTGGATGCTTTGAAAGCTTCTTCTTTTATATCTAGATTTTCCTATTCAGTTCTCATTTCATATGCTGTGAAGATTCCATGTAGTTCGTCCATGCTTATTGAGTCTAGATCTGCTCTTTCTTCTAGTGTTGATGTCTTAGGATCATAGGTAGAGATCTTAGTACCTTTTGAACAATTACATATTCTTTAATTTTTTCTCCCAATCCTATGATTGTATTTATTGTTTCATCGACTCGTAAGAAGTAAGCTGCAATATTCTCATCTTCCTTCATCTTTAGTTGTTCAAACTGACCTCTGTAAGTTTGAAGCTTTGTTGCTTTGACTTTTGAATCTTCTTCATAAATATTTTGAAGCTTGTCCCAAATCTCTTTAACGGATTTACAATGTATAACTTTGGTCTAAACTGATTCACAAAGACCATTTAAAAGTGCATTTGTGGCTTTGGAATTATTTTGCCTAAGTTTTATTTCTCTTTCATTTGTCGGCGGAACTATTGGTTCTTTGTATCCATCTACAACTGATTGTCAAAATTCAAATCCTTGTGCATGTATATATGTTTTCATCCTTCTCCTCCAAAATGCATACTTTTGTCCATCAAACTATGGTATTCCATTTTTATACATGTTGTTGCTCTCCATGATGTACCTTTCACTGGTTAAAATGGTTTATGAAGGAAACTGCTCTGATACCAATTGTTGGATTACTGAGAGGGGTGGTGAATCAGTAATAGAGCAATTTAATCATTTTTCACCATAAAATGCAAGTGTTATATCAATGTAGCATTATCACCCAATAATTGAAGAGTAAATAAACAATGAACAAATGAGCAATCATAAACATACACAGTACACCACTGTTTTTATGTGGAAACCCAAAGCGGGAGAAAACCACAGAATGCTTATACGTCTTGAAGAATTACATTCATTGGAAGCACCAATTTCCTTTGTTTTCTAGCTGCAACTGGAAGGAGGCTCCAACCCCCTAGTTTCTCAGGCTATAACCTGAGGGAAGCTCCAATTCCCCAATTCTCTGGCTACAACCAGAAGGAGTCCAAAACCCCCTATGTTCTCTGGCTATAACCGAAAGGTGGCTACAACCACTTGTCCTTGCCCCGTCCAACCGCCCTGACGTAGAAATAGAATGATGGAACCACTGTCACACTACCACTGTGAGATATACCACTATAACAACCTGTACCAATCAACATGTAATCAACCTGTACCATAAACAAGTGCATCAACCATGCATCAACATGTACCAAACAACCTGTAATTAGCATGTACCATAAACAAGTGCATCAACCATGCACCAACCTGTCCCTCAAACTGTACCATCAACGAGTGCATCAACCATGCACCAAATATGTACCAATCATGCATCAAATACACATAAAATATGACTCATCAAGATGTACCAACATCATCAACTATACACCTCATGTATGTGCCAACTCATCAACTACTTGTCTCAACCATGTACCCAACATGTACCTCAACCAAAAGCCCTCATCAATTTCATCATCCAAATATGATTTGTAACTATGTAATAGACCTGGTGTATATGATCACATACCTGCAAACCTTCCTTAACTTTAACAACAAGAGACTAGCATTTTCATCAAACTTTACTTTAGTCTCACATGACTAATTTTGGATTAGTCAAAAACTCTAACTTGCAGTAATCATAACTATGTACCTGTAATGAATAAAGATATGAAAATGGTACACAATGTTCTTCAATGTCTTTTATGCAATTCCTCTAGATTTCACTACTTGGAACCTCTCGGAAAAGGAGTTATAGCAAAAATGGCATACCTTGTTGAATTTTGGCTTATTTTAGAGAGCGAAGTTGTAGAGCGTGCCCCACATGGAATATTTGTTGCATGGATCTATAAATTGTACACACAATACTATAGAGTGTACTCTAACCAACACATTTGGTCTTACTGAATTTGGATCTGTTATGAATAAGTTATGACATTTTTACCCGAAACACATGTTTTAGACTAGTTTCAGGACAAGCCACAAACCCTATTTTCCACGGAGTGTAACTCCAAAAATACAATGACCCACAAGCTAAAATTTGTACCACAACTACTAGGATATGTTTCCTCAATGGCCTCCCAATTTCATGGTCTGAATCATTCTAGAAAAAAAGTTATTAGGAAAATGGTGAGATGACCTGTAAATAACATACCTTAGAAAGCATCATCAAAAGAATATATCCTCCCTTGAATTTCGGCCTTCTTTACTTCACCTTCCCTCTGAAATTCCGCTTAGATATCCTTTGGTTACCTTAGTCACCTGTAGATATTCAATATGCTCAAGTGTGATTAAAATGAGAGAGTCGTGCCTCTTATTTTTACTTTCATGTAGCTTACTCAAGGGGTTACCTTTTAACCATCTTAACCCACTTTCCTTATTTTAGGGTTAATCCACTTCTAACCTCTTGTCCAATTATTAATTTATCCATTAAATTTATTATTTAAATAATTTATTTTGTATCCACTTTGACGTATAGTACACTCATCACTTCACTTTACCTCGAGGGGTTACCTTCTAACCATCTTAAACCACTTTCCTTATTTTAGGGCTAACCCACTTCTAACCACTTGTCCACTTAGTAATTTCTCCATTAAATTTGTTATTTAAATAATTTATTTTGTATTCACTTTGACCTTTTGGGGCTTCTAGATGACTATGAAGGTTCTCTAACTTCACATGGCCATAACTCTCTAACCGTGAGGAGTTATGTGGCGTTCCACATACCACTGGAAATGGCATGACATGTACTATCCATCTAGAATAGTATTGCCTAAAAATATATCAAAAATCATATCATTATCCATCAAACAAACTTCGGTCCATTACCCAAACTTGGGTTCTCCAACTTCTTATGGCCATAACTCTCTAACTGTGAGGAGTTATGTGACGTTCCACAAACCACCGGAAATGGAATTGTAATACCCCAAGGACGTGCCCCAGTTGTATTTATGAACTGTAAACATGTTTTGTAGGTTGGTGAGCCGAGTGTTATAATAAGTTAGGAGGATTATGTGATGATTAGGCCAGAGAGCCTAGGATGCTAAGGCCAGGAGCTTGTTTTGTATATGTAATTATGCAAAATCATTAATAAAATATAAACATCGTTGCGTGTAGACCGACCACGAAGAAAGAGTGTTGGGGGACTAAGCTTCCACAAGGTTGGGTAAGGGAGGAGGCTAAGTGTTTGGGCCTAGGGGCTAAGCTAGAGGGCTTACCTCTAAAGGGAATAATAATTTATTATTATTTCCTAAAAGGCTAAGGTAGTCAATTGACCAAGTGTTGTCCTAAGTTCCTGGAAAAGGAACGTATGCTAAGTGAAGTGCATGTGGCTGCAGGAAGACAGGCGTTGACCTGGGCGCATGCAGTTATAGCTGGGAAATCCAACACTATTTGGGGGTTCGCTTGTCATTCTCCATCCATTGTCTAACTGTGAATCAGGGGCATCCATCATGGATCTCTGGAACCAGTAACCCATGAGTCAAATCGTGTTGGGGGTCTGTCCATTCTTCCATCTGGAGCCTGAACCCGAAACCTCCATGATCGACCTCTGCGTTGATTCCTTGTCACGCACCCTAAAACCAGTGGCAAACCCATGGACTAAGCCATGTCTCCTGTGAAGTCCGAGCATCCCATATTTTTCTGAGTTGTGTGGAGTCCTAACTGTGGGTTGTTGTGGCCACGTAGTTCCTGGACTAAGTGTGGCTTGTTGCCTTCTGTTTTCTTGAGTTGTATTGACCAGTGGTTGTTGTCCTCACCTTGCGGGAATTGAGTTGAAACTAGTTGAAGAAGCGGGTTGTCAGCCCATGGTAGAAGAGGCAGGTTGTCAGTCCTGTGGGCAACTCTCTCCAGGTGAGAAAGTTTGTTAGGAAGTGGTTTTCTCCCAGAGAGAATCCAACACCAGCTACGGAGCTCTGATAATTCATGATCCAGCATGTTGTCGAGACCCTGAGAGGAAGGTGAAGTAGTCGATGGACTGTGTGACAGTGAAGGTGTATACTCTTGGGTGGAACAGGCATGTGGGGAATGAGAGTCCGTGAGTAGTGGGCGTAAGAAGGCTCCTCGAGAGAATCCTTCCAGTTGCACTGTGCAGTTTCTTGTAACCTCAGCCTAGTCTAGGATTCCCTTGCCCTGGGTGGAGCTTAGTCCCAACTCGGGGGTGACCCACTGTTGGGCGTGATGAGCAGCGTGGTCTATGGCTGGGAGGTTCGTGGAAGGTCTGCACGCAATTGGTGGTCTTCTAATAAAAGATAAGTATCGCTTTTATGTTCATTTACATGTTGTGTAATGGTACATATGTTGCAATTGATGAGTATTGCATGTGTATGTTGTATATGTTGCATGTGTAGGCTTAATGTTATTTCGCATTATTATGTTATATATATCTAGAATAGTCATTCTATGTTTATATGGAGGTGTATGTTTTTCCGTAAGTATCTTTGTGTGGCATAGCCAGTAGTTAAGGCTGGAGTTGTCACATATCAGAGTAGTGCAGCAGAGCTACAGGGGTAGCATTACCCGACCTATTGGTGGCTGGTGATGTTACAAATTGGTATCAAATCCAAGGTTTTCAACATTGAGCCTAGATGGGCCATGTTAGTGGAAAATGAAGAAAAAGTTTTGAAAGAATTGTTGTCGAAGTAGAAAAAATTCGAGTTCAGAGCCAAGGTTTTAAAGTCGAACCTGGATGGGCTGGATAATTGGTCATTGGACACGAAGTTTCAAGTGGAAATTGTGTCTGGAGGAACCGATTTCGAACCTTAGAATGTTCTATGAGTGCCAAGAGGTTACTTTGGACGTGTTACGAAGCTCATGAGGTGTAGCGACATTATAAAACTGCGACAGGCGTGGTATTTGGCCACAGAGAAAGAAATCACAACACTTGTGGTGTTGGGGTCGCCGTATCTACGCACAAGTGGTTGTGAGCCGTTAGATCGCATGGCAGATCGTAATTTTGGAGTTCGACAATTGGGAGAAGAGAGATGTGTTGATGCACAAAATATTAAAGCCCCGAAGTGTATCTACACCGCAGATCTAGGGAGGAGAACTCGACTGTTGGATCAAGCCAATGTTAAAAGGTCAAACGCAATAGTGAAGGACGAAAGCTCCCAAAGAGCCAAAGTAGTGAGTCATGATGATGTCACTTGGATTGACATGGACACATGGGTTGTGTGCCACGTATAAGTGGGTTTCGAACCCGTGGAAGTTTGAAATGCCATTTGAAACGTGACGCGTGTCACCCATCTGAATGGGCCACGTATCAACCGCTAGTATTCTACCACTTGGCATCCTGTGTGAGCAGGGTTAGTAGGGCCCGAGTTTACGTAACATAGTTAAAGGACGAGGGAACCACAGTGGCATTGATCACGATACATCAAGATCAACGGTCAGAAGGCATTGTGGGGACCCAAGTTGCACAAAAGTTAATTATCCAAGGTGGTCCCGCAATCCAAACCACGATTTCATCGAGGGGTTATGTGTTGACATCAGAAGAATTGCAGGACGAAAGGCGGGTTACTCCAAACCACTACCACATGCCCCCGCAATTGGAAAACGTAAGTGATGTGAAGTAATGATGTCAACAAAGGTGATTGCGAATGTTCGGAGATTAACGGTTTGGGATGCAAGGATGTCAAATCCTCCGAAGTCCTGAAGCTTCGAAGTTCTGGAACTCAGACGCATGAGTTTCCATAGTGAGTGTCAGCCATCGGATGTTAGGTAGACATGGACTGATGATCTGCCCTACTTCGCGAGTTCGGTAATACGGAACTACGAGAGATTGTTGTGTGGTGCTTTGAAAACTTCTGAATCTGAAGGCCAAAGTAAGCACCTAGTGATCTAGCGCTTGGTCATGGCCTATGATCACATGGATTGGGGACTGAGAGAAAGGGGCTAGTGCCCGAAAATGATTACAGAGCAGAGAAGAGCTCGGAAAGAAAATGAAATCTGAACATTTTCTTAAACCAGATTGGTTTATGAATGCTGTGGGATTTGTTAAGGAATGAATGGCCTTGACAAATTCTAGTTGATTGCATGTTGTGTTTGCAGAGTTCAGCGAGTGTCAAAAACAAATCGAATTTTCATAGAGCGTTTAGGACACACTCACAGAGATAATAGAAAAGCAATTTTTCCTGCATATAGTGTGTTTATGTATTTGTGTTCATTACTATGTTTTTATATGTTTTTCATGGTTTGAATGCGTAAACTGGTGAAGTATTGAATAACTTTCAATTGTTTCTCTTCTTTGAGTTTTCGAGTGCAAGGAGTGCACATTGTCCGCAAGGAGTGCGTTGACAAAGGTAAGTTAACCTCAGAGAAGCTCAGGAGAGATATTTTTGAACCTTCATCAGCAGAAGTGCAAGGAGTGCACAGGAAGAACTCTGTGTTGAGTTCAGAGAGAGATAGAGTCACTAAGAACTCTGTAGGGTTCTACCAGGTGGGCATCGAGTGAGTGCAAGTGTGCATAGAGAGAAACCTTTGTCGAGTTCAGGGAGAAGAGTATCAGAGGAAGATACTCACAGAGTTGTTGAACACTCGGTAGAAAACGCTCAGCAAGGTGTGCTTTGAGAAGAAGGTTCCCAGGACGGCACAAAGTTTTCCTTTGAAAGGAAACAGAAGGGTCGAGAACCTTAGGAGACTGAGTAATTCGAAAAGCTCAGAAGAGATAACGCAAGGAGTGTGTGGGAGATGGACTCATTCTAAGTCCTAAAGCTCAGAAGAGATAATGCTTATGAAAGCGAAGATGAGATCCAAGAGGTGGACTCGCAGGAGAAAGGTCAAAGGCCGAAGCCTTTGAACATTGACAAAATCTTCCAAGGCGGAAGAATTCAAAAGATCAGGAGGAAGTGCGACAACAACCGTCAGATCTATTGTGGGGAGGAGCCTGGACCATTAGATCAACGTCTAGTAGAACAAAAGAATCGCTTCAAGAATTTACTTTGAGAATTGAAATCGTCGAAGCCCAAATAGCTGAAGCAGCTGGGAGCCGTTGATCTGGGTTGGACAGATGTCACCATATCGAAAACTTTGGAGAGTCGTACTCTGGGGTTTTTGTGAAGTTGTGTTTCAGGATGTCTCGAAACGCCAAATCCTAAAACATCTAAGGGTCGTTGATCCGAAGGAAGGAACGTGGATCGTTGATCTGCGAGGAGACACGTGGAGGACGAAGACTCACTCCCTTAGACAGTCGTTGATCTGAAAGTGGATGCATGGCGCCAGATTTGGAACTGTGGGTACGGAGCACTCCAGAGGAAAGAAGAGGGTGAAAGCGACGAAGTCCCAAAGGAGATCTCGATCGTTGATCAAGGAGGAGTTCGAAGGACTGTTGATCTGGTCTTGGTCAGAAAGAGTCGAAGTCCCGAAGAGAATCAAGGTCGTTGATTTGGAGAGGACGCATGGCAGAAGATTTGTCACTCCGGGGAAATTCACTCCTGATATTTGTGTGTGTGGAGATGTGAGAACTCTCGAAGGCTGGAGAGCTGGAGTTCATCAAAACTGTTCAATTGTTGAGGACAGGTGTCATTAGATCTTCCACTCCGGAAGATTGTCATACGGGAAAAAGCAGATAGTTGAGAGTTGAAACTTCTGAGGGCCAGAGAGTCAGAATCAACCGTAGTCGTTGATTTGGAAGGGAGCTATGTGTCAACAGATCGTGTAGGTCTGGGATCGCGTGTGGAAGGAGGAAAGAAGGTAGAAAAGGAGAGATAGATAGCAGTCATTGATCGTGGATCATCGCCAAGGGATTGGAAATCGATGGACGAGCTGGATTGCGGGGCCAGAGCTTGCTCAGATATTAAAAATATGAGAGTTGGCTACAATTTATACCATGATTTTAATAAAGTGATGATTGGCAACTGGAGGTGAATTGCAGGGCGAAAAGCGGTTTGGCCTAAAAGCACTCTTTCCCACGCCTGCAATCACAGTTTTCAATGAGGTCATAGCCCAGGGTCATATGAAGGAAAGGGCTAATGAAAAGGGGCTAGCGCCTGAAACTTGGAGTTTTGGAAGCGCGTAGGAATAACCCGCGGGTCTGTCAGAACCTGCACACAGAAGGAAAGGGGACCTATGTAAGATTAATAGGGGTCTAGTAAAGTCCTAAAGAGTCAATCTGACTCAGCATTTGGAAAGATCCTAGACCGAGAGGTCGCAGAACCCTAGGAGGAAGGGGGGGATGCATCAAGAGCACAAGAAGATCTAAGAATCCAGGAAGAATTGTAGACTTCTGGCATCAATAAGGAAGAGTTTTATAGGGGGAAAGAAGTTGTTGCAATTTCTGTGGCAGCAAGTATGTTATGGCTTGTTGGGTCAGCCAGAGGAAAGAATGCTTGCATGTTTGCAAGTGTTGGTGATGTTGTTGCATAAGGAGGGAAGCAACAGAGAGTTGAAGTGTTGGTTATAAGTTTGATAAAAAGAAGCATGAAAGGTTCTACTGCCATCAAACATTCAGGTAGTGTAAAACTTATTAATGACAGTCATGCAGGTATGAGTTTTTATTACTCTTTTTACATAATTGTTGAAAGGAAATTTAGATAAGAATTTCCTCAGCGAGAGTTATTTTATAAAATCACGTGATTATATTATGGAATGCATACCACTGGATGTGGTAAAGGCTGGAGGCCTGTATTAATTTGAAGCTTTTTATCTTCTGAATGCACACACTGACATAGTAGAATGTCATGTTAATTTGGTTATGGGGTAATAACCAAAGAATTAAAAGATACAAACTTGTTATAGGAAGGAATGCCAGTAAGCTAGTCATGTATGAGACTAGGACATGGTTGGATATGGCAAGGTATGGATATGGAAAGGTTATGAGCCACACAGGTACTAAAAGCTTCCTACCTTTAAATAAAACTTGGACTACAACCTTTTTGCTAACACTAATGAACACCACATAATTATATTCTTGGTGTAGTGTTCGGGTCGAAAAGCAAGGCATCCAATTAATTAGGAAGACAATAGGAAGTGTGTGGAGAATGTGTCAACACATTGGCCAGAATTCTAACTTATGGATGGTGAGATACATGACTGAGATGAAGAGCATTATGTAATTCAATGAAAGGTGCACTGAATAAGTATGCATTGAGAATTGCACTCATGCATAATAAGTGATAGAATTGTATATTAAAAGCAATAGTTGAATGAGTTTTGTAAATACATGCATATATATTATTGCATGGAAATAATTGTTACTAACAGTTGAAATGTTGTTAACTCATGAAGTTGAGGACATTTCAGGGAGGTGTTAGACATTGCAACAGGAAATTTGCAAGTCAAGTAGTCACATGAGCATTGACTACAGTAAATTTTCTTGTTCAGAAAAAGAAGTAATGAACTTACAGATATTACTGTGAACATGCATATGCATAGAATAACGAGTCATTATATTTTATTAAATTGTTTGGTAATTATGATTGAATTGCTAAATGCAGACAATTCTAAATTCACTGCATATGATTTTTTACATATTGATATTGAATATGATGTACAATAAATACTGACAATTTGTTGGTTGTATGCAAGATGAAGCATTACAGGAAAAACGGCATGCAGTTTAGTGCCTGTGGAAAACCACAAGGATGGTTGAATTCATAATATGGCAACAACCAAGATGAATTATGAAATAGAATTTCATGTTTTGGGGGAAAAGTTGAATTCCCTTCTGAACTAGTTGGAGTTCCTAAAATGAATTTTTTTTTATGTTTTCTCATGATAAATGCATGTGGGTGATGCAGATGAGATGATGTTGATTAAAGTTGGAATGTTGACTACAAATAGTATCTCGGGGAAGATGTTGATTGGAAACCTCTTAGGGCAGTTGGAACTTCGGGAGCCACGGTGCTCTGAGACTTCCTGAGCTGGCTTGTTGTTGAAGTCCAAGGAAAGGGAGGTGTAGCAGCCGATGGACTGTATGACAGTGAAGGTGTACACTCTTGGGGTGGGACAAGCATGTGGGGAATGAGAGACCATTGGTTGGAGTGTTGTTGAGTTTTGGTACCTTGGTCTAGACCATGTTGATGTGGAAGGTCTTCTCAATCAAAAGATAAGTATCAATTCTCTATTTATTGTATGTTGTGTATCTTGTATACAAGTTATAATGTTATTAGAATTGTCTGTATATACATATATATACATTGCATATATGCTTGCATTACCTACATCCATGACTGTACATAATGTGTTTCATGTTTCATTGATTAAGAAATATATATGCCCGATGCTAATCATATTATTGATTGGAATGTGATTCAGGTACAGCAAGAAGGAATCTTGCAAGTGCATCTGGTGCGCATATTGGACCGGAAGAGTAAACAGCTCTGGAATCGAGCCATAGTGTTTGTAAAGGTCCAATGGACCTGGTACGGTCTTGAGGACGTGACATGGGAGCATGAGGATGCTATGCGGGCAGAATACCCGCATCTCTTTGAAGATTTTGGAAATCTTGTTGATGTTGTGTAAAGAGTTGCACTGAGGACAATGCAAAAATAAGGGGAGGGGATTGTAATACCCCAAGGACGTGCCCCAGTTGTACTTATGAATTGTAAACATGTTTTGTAGGTTGGTGAGTCGAATGTTATAATAAGTTAGGAGGATTATGTGATGATTAGGCCAAAGAGCCTAAGATGTTAAGGCCAGGGGCCTATTTTGTATATGTAATTATGCAAAATCATTAATAAAATATAAACATTGTTGCACGTAGACTGACCACGAAGAAAGAGTGATGGGGGACTAAGCTTCCACAAGGTTGGGTAAGGGAGGAGGCTAAGTGTTTGGGCCTAGGGGCTAATCTAGGGGGCTTACCTCTAAAGGGGATAATAATTTATTATTATTTCCTAAAAGGCTAAGCTGGTCATTGACCAAGTGTTGTCCTAAGTTCCTGGAAAAGGAACGTATGTTAAGTGGAGTGCATGCGGCTACAGGAAGAAAGGTGTCGACCTGGGCGCATGCAGTTATAGTTGGGAAATCCAGCACTATTAGGGGGTTCGCTTGCCATTCTCCATACATTGTCTAATAGTGAACCGGGGGCATCCATCACGGATCTCTGGAACCAGTAACTCGTGAGTCAAATTGTGTTGGGGGTCTGTCCATTCTTCCATCCGGAGTATGAAACTGAAACCTCCATGATCGACCTCTACATTGATTCCTTGTCACTCACCCTGCAACCAATGGAAAACTCGTGGACTAAGCCGTGTCTCCTGTGAAGTCTGAGCATCTCGTATTTGTCTGAGTTGTGTGGTGTCATAATTGTGGCTTGTTGTGGCCACGTAGTTCCTAGACTGAGTGTGGCTTGTTGTCTTCTGTTTTCCTGAGTTTTATTGACCAGTGGTTGCTGTCCTCACCTTGCGAGAGTTGAGTTGAAACTGGTTGAAGAAGCGGGTTGTCATCCCATGGTAGAAGAGGCAGGTTGTCAGGCCTGTGGGCAGCTCTCTCCAGGTGAGAGAGTTTTTTGGGAAGTGGTTTTCTCCCAGAGAGAGTCCAACACTAGCTACGGAGCTCTCAGAATTCCTGATATGGCATGTTGTTGAGACCCTGAGAGGGAGGTGAAGCATCCGATGGATTATGTGACAGTGAAGGTGTATACTCCCAGGTGGAACAGGCATGTGGGGAATGAGAGACCGTGAGTAGTGGGCGTAAGAAGGCTCCTAGAGAGATTCCTTCTAGTTGCACTGTACAGTTTCTTATAACCTCAGCCTAGTCTAGGATTCCCTTGCCCTGGGTGGAGCTTAGACCCAGCTCGGGTGTGACCGACTGCTGAGCATGATGAGCAGCGTGGTTTATGGCTGGGAGGTTCGTGGAAGGTCTGCACACAGTTGGTGGTCCTCTAATAAAAGATAAGTACTGCTTTCATGTTCATTTACATGTTGTGTAATGGTACATATGTTGCAATTGATGAGTATTGCATGTGTATGTTGTATATGTTGCATGTGTAGGCTTACTGTTATTTCTGCATTATTATGTTATATATATCTAGAATAGTCATTCTATGTTTATATGGAGGTGTATGTTTTTCCGCAAGTATCTTTGTGTGGCATAGCCAATAGTTAAGGCTGGAGCTGTCACAGATCATAGTAGGGCAGCAAAGCTGCAAGGGTAGCATTACCTGGCATGTTGGTGGCTGGGGATGTTACAAATTGGTATAAGAGCTAAGTAAAGCGTCTGAGTAGTGGCATTGCCCGGCCTATTGGTGGTTGGGGATGTTACAGGAATGACATGTACTATCCATCTAGAATATTCTTACCTTCAAATGTATTAAAACTCATACCATTATACATGAAATAACCTTGGGTCCATTACCCAAATCTTTGTGCTACCGGAATTCGCTACCAGACTTTCTCCAAGGGTTGACATCAATCACTAAGGGTTGACATCAATCTAAAATATCACTCTCCAATGGTTGCCATCAATGACAACCAACAATCCATACCAATTGTCCATCAACCTAAGCCAATTGTCTGACAGTAATCGATGAGACGAAGAAAACTTCGTAAAATTTTAAGAGTTTTGGGACATGGCCAATTTTTCGTTGCTTTAATTTTCTTCAGGTCCACCTGTATGCCATCATTACTAACTATATGACCAAAATGTTCCACTCCATAGACACCAAAGGCACATTTGGACCTCTTGAGAAGGATTTGATGATTAAAAAGCAGTTGTTAGATCTGATCCACATGGGTGATATGGGCATGCCAAGTTTCACTCTAGATCAAGATGTCATAAAAAAAGATGAGGACACAACAACAAAGAAAGGGTTGAAATATGTTGATCATGAGACTCTGGAAGGTGTAAGATGCATTCTAAATGCCAAACAACATCACCAAGAACTCATGTAACATACATGACCACCCATTTTCCTACTAGGATGGTGGGGCACTCGAAAATGTTACCTCAATTTCCGACAATTCGATACAACTACCCATAAATACACAATTATGTTACCATTAACTCCCTGTGTTGTTAGTTGATGAACTATGCATCCTAAATGACAAACAATCTCATGCAATTCATAGGTAGACAATACAGAATTATAATAGCATGTAATTTATTCACATTCATAACATATTTAAAAGTAAAATACACATAAATAACATAGATAATAACACAAAAACCATAACAATTATCTTATGAAAAATAATGTCACTGACTGGTTGCATAAGAGGGACGTTCCTCCCAATCGTAGGCGTTGTTTCTCCAATTCTCTCATAAACATGCCACCCCTAAGCTGGGGCTATGAGTCTGCAAGGACAAATGACTCCTATGGTTGACCAATCTCCCACACTTAGCCCAATACCCAATAAACAACAGCTTACAGACTCCTACAATTTTTCTAACCACCCAACTCTCTTCCCTAGCCTAAACAACCTAAGGGATGGGATCCCCTTATCTACCCTATATTCCCTCATGCAATCCTCTCCCCCTCAAGGGCTCTAGTGCAGACTATCCAGAAATTTCAATGTCGAGTGCTCCAAGAAATCCCGTTGTATGTGGAGTCATAGTCACATAAATCCAATGCTCATGCATACATGCAATTGCACATCAAACTTACATAGCATACATCTCAACCCTTTGTCACAAGTCTAATAGCCTAATTCAGAGGAATAATTTCCCTTCAATCCTTCATTTGCAAGTCAAACGGTGTTGGTTCTATACGGGCTAATGGTGAACCCCACGCGTGACCAAAGAGTGAACAAAGTCAAATAATGATCAAGTAGAATAATAATTGAATTACCTAACCCAGGGAATTAGTATGCACATTATGAACTTGCCACTCAGCAACCAAAAAACTCCACCTAACTCCTTGGCACACATCCCTATATCAATTTGTCCTTTAGGATACTTTAAGGTAAGAGGAATATGATTTACAATAAAATAATATATATTAGAATTTGGCCCATATGGCCCCCCTTAATCGCCTCTCACATTTAAACTAAATTAAAACAATTCCTTTAGGCTTTGGTCAAACAATGTAATATTTCAGTCGACTTGCAAAGACAAGTCGACTAGACGGTTGAGTTGGTTGACTTTCGGTTTGGGTCAACCAATGGAATAAGTCAATTCTCTCTTGTGGAATCATAGCCCCCCAATGTTATATTCCCTCTCATATTGTAGCTAAAAATGTATTTTTGTTAATAACTTTTATATACAATATACATAGATTGGCCCTTAGCCATACTATCTAGCTCACTAGCCTATATAATATATTTGTACAATTGAATTAGAATTCCTAGGGATTAAAACTAGGGTGTTACAACTCATAATGGACTTCATGAGTGTGAAAGGTAGTTTTGGGAATATTTGCCTCCTTCATGCGAATTTGGTGATAACCATAATAAAGATCAAGTTTGGTGAAGAATTGAGTACCTTCAAGCTCATATAAGAGGTTTTCAATGATAGGAATGGGGAATTTACCCTTGATTGTTATTTTTTTGAGAGCTCAAAAGTCAGGACAAATGCACCAAGTGTCTTATTTTTTAGGACCATGACAATCGGTGACGAATAAGGACTGGTACTAGGTAGGATGACATCATCAGATAACAACTCTTGAATTATCTTTTCGATTTCATTTTTTTGGGCAAATGGGTGGAAATAAGGGCATACATTGGGGTGGAGGCTACTTGGTATGGGCATAATAGAATGATCATGTGCACCTCGAGAGGGTGGGAGGCCTTGGGGAGTTTTAAAGACAGATTGGTGTTTGGCCAAGACTAACTGCATGTCAAGATGGATGGGTTGAGAAGGTGGCTTAAAGGCTCGAATTGCATGGAATTGGGCGACAATGCCTAAATGCCCCTTTTTAAGATTTGTTTCTATACAATGTGAGTTGATGATCTCTATAGAACAAGTTGTGATTCCTTGGAAAGTGTAGTGGTGCCTCTCATACTAGAAACTCATGCATAACTCACGGAAATCCACGGTGATGGGACCTAATGTCCATAATCATTCAACACCCAAAACAATTTCAGTACCACCCACTTCAATAGAAAACATGTGGGTTTTCAAGGAATAACCACCCATTTGAAGCCGCACAATGTCATAATGACCCCCACGTTTTATGGAACCTCTATTAGCAATCATTATTTGGAATTTGTTCGTGATATGGATATAGCAATGTGTTTCTCGGGATGTTCGTCGATGAATCAAGTTATAGGGGATACCATTATCAATTAAGATAATGACTTTGCGATGTTTGATGTAGCCAATCAATTTGAGTGTTTTGGGAACCAAAATACCAGTCAAGGCATGCAAGAAGATCTAGGGTTCCACATCCTACTAAGAAAAGGGGGGAATGTCTTCAACAGGAGGAAGCAAAGGCTCCTGAGTTATAGCTTCAGCTTCATCATCCTAAATGTCCTATGAAAGGGCCATAATTTTTTGTCCTTACATTTATGCTTGGAAAAATATTTATCATCAAAGTTGTAGTAGAGACCTTTAAGTTGGTGCTCTACAATTTGAGCATGAGTTACTTGTGGATCTTGAGGGGTGGAAAGGTGTTGACAGGTCCAAATGTCATGTCAAGTAGGTAAGGAAAAATGTCTGATGGCAAGTCCCAATTAGACCTGCTCTTGTTTCGGATGGAAAGTTTCGACTAGTATGTGGGCCTGGTTGCCACTTAAGAGTTTTAAATTACAAACTCGAGGACAGATCGTCCTCCAAATAATTCTATCTAATGCCGAGACTAATTGATTAAAGAAAATTGGAAAAAAAAACTTTCTAATCTAGCTATTTATCATATATCCTGATCATGAGCATTTCTAAACAGATAAACACAATGGAATATTTAATTGCTTGTTACAGAAATAGTTTGTGCTAATAACCATTTATGTTAAAACAATAATGCAACCATTGCAGACGATAAATAGTTATTACCTACAACCATAACACTATCAATCTGTCTATTAGAAACCACAAATGTCAAATAACTCAAACAATACGCACAGAAGTAGATCATGTGAAATATCATTCAAGAAAACTACAAATTTCAATTATATATGTAGAATAGTCCCATATACACATGAATACCATTTATAGTCACCAAAACTACAGTATGCTTTGTATTCACAAGATAATAATATCAATAATAAACAAGGGGGAAAACTCCTTAACTCTCCTATGGATATCTCTTTTATATAATAGGAGAGTCTCTTTACATTCTGCAACTATCAATATGATACTTTTATCTTATTATTTATAATTCTCTCGTGCTATATACAATTCGAAATTCTAATACAAAATTGTAAACAAAATTCAAGAAGATCCTTTTGGAGACGACTTCTCTCTGTAGGAAGTCCATAAGTCATTTTTTTGGATATGTCTCTGATTTGTCCATCTGCACATTCTCCATTTGAATCTCTCCACGAAAGATTCTTCTCGTTACTTCTCACTTGAGGTCCCTTTGAATTTCTTTGGTGTAGGCATCTGCTAGGGTGGCCATTTGCACTAGTTGTATGAGATAGTTATCCAAAACTATTGTGTTTATTTCATTCATTACCTTCATAATGTATTTGCTTTTATCTCTATCCTTTTCTACCTCTGATACTCTCAGCTTGTTGGGTATTGCCTAGTTTAACTCATTCATATTCGTCATATCAATTTTTCCCAAGATATTGTTTGTTGAATTCCACAATATGAATCACGCTTTATTGGTAATTTTTACCAATTCTTCAACATCTCGACAAGATTCTTTCCAACTATCTAGCATTAATTGTGTCTTTGTTTTTCCCTTTTGTTGTATTTGGACAACTCTGCATCGACGTCTTCATGTTTCTTTTGTCTGTCTACTACTACATCAAAAGCTTCATGGGCCTCTTGTTTGTTGTGTTTCGCCTCTTTCACATGGTCTGAGAGTTTGGTTAACTCATCATGAGAATATTGTACTATGTTTAACTCAGTGAAAAGGTTTCCCTAAGTTTCTCTCAATTCCTCATTAGTTGTGATGGCTTTTTCTTTTACAACTTTCAAAATATTCACAACATTATCACTGCCTTTCAATTTTTCTTATAGTTCATGCACCTTTTCTTCATATTTGATCATTTTTTATTTATGTTGCTCAGAGAGAGAAATCTGCCCCCGGTGTTCTGTCTTCAATGTTTCCATCTCCTTCAAATTGGTTTCCTTGATGTTTTCCATATCACCCTTATGTAGTTGATCTCATGTATTAGCCTACTTCCTAAATTCATTTTCATGTTGCTTTAATTGATCTTCCAGAGCTATGACTTTTTATTTATAATTATCAAGTGTAGTATTCAACTCACTGACAATGATTAGGTTAGCTCCTACAAATGCATGAGAGAATATGTTGTGTCATTTACTTCTATCCAAGGGTTATCTTTGGTCAAATTTCGTGTAATAGATCGTTCAAGAGTCTCTTGAATACTAGTATCCCTTTCTATTATTTATCTTTTAGTTTGCCTTTTAGATATTCCCTTTTTAGACATGTTTTAGAAATATTCTCAGATTTGTGCCACAGAATTGTCGAAATCTATTGATTGTAAGGCAACATAGGAGAACCCAGGTGATATTATATTTAATGGAGTGCTTGGATTAATGGGAGAGCCAAGATATGATATTTTATTTGCTATGTCAAGACTGGTTCCCTTACCGTTTTCTTCTTCTCTATCTCTATTGCTTCCTTGGTTCTTTCTTCCTCCTCTTTCATTTTTCTTTCCTCCTCTTCTTTCCTTTTTCCTTCCTCCTCTTCTTTCCTTTTTTTCTCCTCCTCTTATTTATTTTATCTTTCTATTTCTACTTCTTTTCTGGTCTTTTCTTGCACCCTTTTTTGTTCTACAGCTTTTCCAAACATTTCTTCTGCCTTTTGAGTGCTTCCTTGGCTTTCCTCTTCTGGTCTGTTGCAAGTTTGCTAGCTTCTTCCTCTAATTTATTTTGTTCTTTGGCCTTACACCTTTTTTCTTATATTTTGTTTTTTAATCATTCTTCCTCCTCCAATTCTTTCTTTCTTAATTGCTCCTCCAATTCTAGCGCTTTCTTTAATATTTCTTCATCTCTTTGTTGTTAGGTCTTTTTGTTGGCCTCCTCTTGTTCTTGTGTACTGAGTATCAGTATTTTCCTTTGTTCTTGGAATGGGATTCTCTTTTTCTCTTGATCTTCCTAAAGTCTTGTCAATTGATGATCATTTTGAATGCGAGCTAATACTTCTTCATAAAATCTAACCCCTCAGAAGAGGATGCCTTATTCATTCATATCGTGTTGGAATATGGCTACCATACCCAAGGTTTTGAAATGATATGGTATTATTCCTCTGGGATCATGGTTTTTGGTTGCCCCTAGCCCATTTAAAGACCTCCACCTCTTTTCTGGCATGTGGGATGTTTAGAAAGGTGAAACCTCCTACATTGATAGGAAATCTAGGCCATAATATTTTGTTAATGATCGACAAGGATTTAGAAATACCCCCTTTGATTGTCTGGTATGCTAGTTCTCTTCCTAGGAGCCTATTTGAAACATATTTGGGGAACAAATGTGGTAGAGTAGAGCACCCAAAAACCTTGATATAGGTGAAATGCTTCTCCATATACCAGTATCCTAAGTCTTTTAGGGTTTCAACGACTTCAGAAGACAATCTCTGAAGGGGTCATCCAAAAATAATGTGAAATAATGGAGCCATGAAATTATCACATATTTCATAAAAATGTTTTTTGTAATTGCTTTCCCAAATCTCTCAGCAATATATATGTATGGGTGGGAGGTCAAGATTCCAATTCCAGTTCATTCCAAGAAAATCAATGAAAGAGAAAATCGAATCAATTACAAAAGTCAACATATAAAAACTTGGATTTTTGTTGGTGAGAGTCTCTTGGGCGTTGTGGAAGATATTATCCGATAGGATTTGTGCCCAATTAAAATTCTTCCCTTATCCTGCTACACTCTAGACCAATGTCACCCATTCCAACTTAAAATATATACTATCCGCTTCTCCATAAATACGACAGATCCTTGTCGTGGGGAGTCGATATGGCGCTTTGAGGTATTGCACGTTGTATATCTTGTTATTCCTTTTGTGGAATGGTGTGTCCTCATCCAACCATTCTTCTAGTAGGTTAGTCAAACTAGGGCTCTCTTTGGTAAATGCCTCCAGAAATTGCTTATTAGGAAAGCATTTTGGTGCTAGTAACCGGTGCATTTTGTGTATATTATATGCCCTAGTGAGGCTATGTGGTTTTCTGCTTGATCTATGATCATTTTTGTCATGCCACTCCAGTTCGAGGCCGTACACAAGGATTATCCTACAAGGTTTGTGGGCAGGAGATTCACGGAGGAAGTCTTGCGAGTGAAAATTTCATGAGAAACAATGTATGTTATCCTTTAGATGTAACCTACCTACAAAGATCTTCCTGCTAGGCTTGCAGCTTAAAGTTTTGTGGGAATATTATTCTACAAGAGGAAGTGCTTTACCATGAGTTGAACTCTCTCGCATAAATAATTATGATTGGCTCCTGGGTGAAAAAGCATAAGGTGTCATTTTAATGGGGGGAGGCACATGCAAAAGTTTTATCGCTAGGCTTATGGTTGGAAGCTTGCGTGTTTAACTTAGATTGGATTGTGGGGAACATATCTCAAGAATAGTTTGCACTTATAATAAAAAGGAACGTTTGAGAAATAGGTGATCTCGTAGAGAATGTGATCTCTAGGTTTCAGAAAAGTCTTAAGGCATGAAAATTAAACTTAATTCACGATGGCAAAACCCGCGCAAAGAGGGTTGATTCGCAATGCTTGCGGATTCTTGCTTTTAGAGAAAACACTACATGATTGCATGCTACCCTGGAAGGATCTGATTAAAACAGGGAGAAAACTAAATCAATCTTGAAGTAAAACAACGACCAAGTAGGAGTTCTAACTATGTCTTAAAAGATTCAAAGGTTGGGAAAAAATATATATAGCATCCAATCACTCAAACCTGAGAGTACATTGTTGGGTTAATATCTCTCTTTCTACTCTTGGTCTGACCCAGGTTCAGATCTAAACATGTTTCCAACAAAACCCTCTAAAACTATCGACCCTCCTGATAACACAGAAGGCAACACAACGCACAGAATGCACTGCGTAGTCTCACCCAAGATAGCTTTATGGGAGAATGCAATGCTCAAGTGCTTACAGTATAGGAATGAGTGGGGATCTAGGAGTGTATTCTATCTTCTTCATGCATTAATCTTATTATTTATTCATGTACTTATAGGATTTATTCATCTTCAGGCTCATGCACGCATTCTAATACATCTAATTAATCATTCATTCATAACATAACCATTAAAAGGAAGGAATCATTCAATAAAAATCACATATAACACAAGTTTTACAGTGGTTCACCCCCTCTTGGGCTACGTCCACAAAGATTTGGCTTCTCTGCTATTTTATTTAGTCTGTTGCAAAATCTAGCGCTACGCGCATTACTTCTTTCATCATACAATCATGAAGAGGTTCAGGAACCTTTGTGAGGTGGACTAGATCACACTAGGCTCATCATCCTGTGATCTAACCCTCAAAATATAGCTCACTGACTCTTCTATATCGATCTTATAACCACTATCATTTCACTGAACTTCTTTTACATCGAACTTACAACTCTTGAACCCCTAACCTAGACCTCCTAGGTTCTTTTTTATACTATTTTACAAGCTTATAGCCATTAAAACCTTTGTCAAAAACCCTAACCCTAATATGGTTAGGCTTGCATGCCTCCTCACACGTGGTTTTTCCTTCTTGCATGTTGCTTTTCCTCCCTTTTCTGCATGCTACTTTCTTGCTAGTTGTTGTGCGTGCTCCCAAAATTAGGTCTTTCCTTCCAAAAATAGGTCTTTCCTCAAAATAGACCTGCACCCAACAGGCCCCCAACACTAACATGTGGCTTATCCCGAGCCACTCAGGTGGTGCGCGCTCCTTCTACTGATGTCTCCAAATTGTGGAACTTTTCTGCTAGTTCCCTTCCTTTTGCCTGGATCTACATGGCTTTTCCTGTTAGTGCCTCCACTAACTGCGTTGTTATCTCCTCCTGCATCCATGATATGCCCTTTGTCCGTGCCTATGCCATACTTTTCTTTTCTTCCTCCAACTGTGAAATCATCTACGTTGCTTGTTCTTGGAGGGGTTCCAATTCGGCTTGTCTTTCTTGCTTCTTTCTCTACGCGGTTTTCAACTCTGTTTGCAGCTTCTTCATGTCTTCAGTTCCCTTCAAGCTCTCTGTGATGCTCATTTTTTTGTTCCTTTGCTTGAGCTCTTGTATGTTAGCATTGATTGTCTCCTCTTCTTGGTCCCATTGTTGGACCTTTTCGTCTTCTTCGAGGATAGTCCATATATGCATTGTTCTGTCGAACAACTCTTCTACTTTTCTGACTTCCTTCTCCATCTCAACAATCTGGAGTGCATATTCTAGTTCTCTTTGTTCCCGTACCTCGAGAGGAGTCGTAGGGTTGAGCCTTTCTTTGAGCTCCTCAATCTCTTGCTTGTATTGGTTAATTGTTTGTGAGATCAGGTTGATCTTCTCCTTTGCGCTTCTCTCTGGTGCTTGCGCGTTGTTTAGGATGTGATTGTAAGCCGTTGTAAATCCATGTTCTAATTTATATGTGTGTTCTTTCTCCTCCTCTCTCTCCGTAGTCAGTTGGTCATAGGTGATTTGTAGCATGTAAACGACCACTCTACCCACCTCCAAGTTTGTTGCATCTGCACGGGCCCTGGACTGCACTTCTTGCATGACATTGGCCTGGAGTTTGTATAAGGCCTTGGTGGGTATTTGTGCCATGACAACTTCCAATTGTTCCACGTCCCCCAGGAGTTTCTGCATAGTCTCCCGATCCAATCTTATTATTTGACGCATGACCGTAAATGTCTCTCTGCCCTGGACTACAAACTGCATTGTCTCCTCTCCTTCTTTCTGCGTAAGTGGTCGTTGTGTCTTTTCATGTGATCCTGCTTGTCTTTGTAGCTATTATATATTCTCATGGACCTCTATGAACTTGGCCATGATATCTTCTCATTGCACCTCTGCAATGCAGACCACTTCTTCCCCTCTATCTTGGACCTTGTCCGCAACTAGCTCTGCATCATCCTCTGTTACGGTGATGTCTAGGTCCTCTGTGTCATATTTCCTTTTATTGCGTGCTTATTTTTCTTGTGTGGGCTTCCTTACTGTCTGTGAGGGTTGCGACCCACTTGTTGTACCTTGGCCCCTCTAGTCCAGCCTGTGGAGTATCCTTCTTTCATGTCTGTGGTTGGATTCATGTCCTTGTTGTTGTTACTGTTCTTCTTGGTCGTTTCAGTACTACGCTACTCTTGGTTGGCTAATTCTGTGTTGTAGCCATTCTATTATTATCACCCTAGCTATTTGTTCTTGCTGAAGAGCCTACTTCAGCCTTGTCCTTAGGCCTAGAGGTTTGCGTCATGACTGTCCTTGTTGTTGATCTTGTTACTGGTAGTTTCCACTACGCAGGCCAATCTTTAATCATCCATTCCACTTCCTCTTTAGTGATGCAGTATTGTATTCCTAGCCATTACTTCTTTGGATCCCTTGCGGCCTGTATCCACATGTGGTGTTTGGATGCCTTGAACTTGGCTATCCCCTATGTCGCCTTGACTACCTCCATAGATATGCACCACACATTAGATGTGGGTTGTTGTATGTCTTCCAGCAACATTGCAAAAGCTATGTTATTTGCTTGTTGCATCTTGTTATCCTTGGCCTGCCAGACGGACTCATATCTGGTTGCATAACATTTCCCCATCCTATCCAAGAACACTGATAATTTTGCCTCCTGTCATCCTACCAATGTTATTAGAATGATCAGCCAAGAGTAATGGAACTCAGTTCCATTGTCCTGCGCATCTCTAAAGTCTATCAAAAACTGGTTCAGTAGGTATGGTGCCCAGCTAAACATTACCCCTTTCGCGCACTACGCGGCTACTACAATAACGCCTACTTTTGCTTCTTCTTTACAACATTTCCTCAATTGTTTGCAAGCCATAATATTGTTGGCGAACCTTGTCCCATTATCATTGATATCTTTGATGGCAATGCCTCTAATGCCCCAACTCATGCCAAACTGCGCTTTCACCAGCTCTACGATTTCTTTCTCGCGCACCTTGTTATCCAGGTATTCCTCTGGTTGCGCGTCGACTGTCAATAGTCTTGTGATATTGCCAACCAATTCCACATCTATATGTACCAGCTTATCCATCCACAAGATGCCTCCATGTACGCAGGTGACTAGTTGTTTCACATAGATCCTGACATTCTTACCGCGCCCGAAATGAGGTATATCCAATAGGTTCATAATGGCCAAGTTATACAACCCAGTTATCCACTGTGCGGGCTCCATTATAGGTTTACCTAGGGGTCTAATTTCCCTGGTGTTTATTAAATAACTCTCCTCGGCCAACTCTAGGAATTTGGTCGCATTACGCACATCATGTTCCATGTACCTAAGCTTTGGTACCTTTCTCAACATGTCATCCACAGTAATCATTGTGTCTGGGAGATAGTGGACTGTAATATCCATGGCATCATGCACCTTTCTTTTTTATCCCGCGGTAGATGGGCCTGCTTCTGCAGGGTCTGCATCCTCTTCTTCCCTTTTGGACTCCGACCGGTCGGTGAAGTCCTCAACCAACACTTTCTCACCTTCGTGGGTCTGTCGTGGTCCCATTGTTTCGTTAAGCTTCGCAGGGGTCTCGGGGTGAGGGTTTGAAATATCGTTCTGGGCCCTGGAGCTCTTCCCTATTTCACCTTGCTGTGTTGTCGATGTCTCTTCTAAAATATCCTTGGTCTCGTTGATCAGGATATTTACTATGGATCTAGTGTTTTGTCTCGTAGATATGATACACCGGGGGTTTCTAGATGCGTTTTATCTTCAGATCTGGTACTCTAGGGGTTTTTGGATGCATTTTAGTTGTGCTTGAGATTTTTATGCTTATTGCATCTGCATGTTGTATATTATGGTTTAAACAATATATAGATGATGCATGCGTAAATAAAGAACATCAACTGCCCAATAATATGTATTATGAGACTCAAGCATGGAAATACAATGACATACTGGAAATATAAAAGATAGTCATCAGTTAGATCTCATGGATCATCACAGGAATACAAGCAAATAACATAAAAAAACCCGTGATCAGAAGATGAAGGCAGATCAGATGCATGCACAGATAGATCGGAAAAATAGGAGAATCCGGAGAAGTACGGTAAACGCTACAAGCTGGAAAACTCATCTGGAAGGTTATACCTGTCGGAATGAGCTGGAAACTGTCCCAATAGAAGCGTCGTGGCCTCTAGAATGATCATGATGAGTATCGGACGAAAAATATGGTCTCTGATGCAATGGATCTCGACCCCCAGGGAGTTTGCGCACCTCCTAGGTTTCTGGATGCGCCCCAAATGATTCCACAAGCGGAATCAGCTGCTATAGGACTCAAAATGATCGCCTCACCAAATGTGGAACTGGGTCGGAAGGGTTTCCCTGGATCTGCTTTGATGCTCCGTTTGCAACCCCAAATGTCCTTCCAAAACAGTTGCTCCCTAAATGGATGAATGATGCGCTCTGAAGGATTACACCGTCAAAATATGATGGAAAGTGGCTCAATATAAGCGCCCTAGATGGATCTCAACTGGGTTGCAAGGAAACTGCAATCTGAACTCTGACCTCATGCAGCTCCACAAACCCTCAAATTGACTTGCGCCCTCACTAGTTGAGTTGCACAACACTGTAAGTTGGATACTCATGAATAGCACAGTTAAATGCCTGGACGGTATCTCCGATGGGCTAGGGTGTGTCTCTCAACACCGAAACCTATCAATGGTGGTGGCTTCCTCCAGAAATCCACAAAATAGTAGAAGTCGACTCTCTTCCTCCTCTGGGAACCCTCAACATCAAATCATAACAATGCATAATGAATTAGGTTGATTTACACTTCCGTTATAGCTTCCAGAAACCCTAATCCATTGTTGACCTTCTCCCTCCAAGTGACTTTTACTTTATTTTATTATTCCTTGATTAAATCACTTAATTAATTAATTAACCATTTTACCTCTAAAAAGTGATTTATCCATCTTGATGGCTTCTCTGGCCACTAAAAGTCACTTCTCATCATCTTATCTTGTAATGCTCTTCCTCCTGATTCTGATGAGCTATTACACTAAGAGGTTTCGTCATCCGGATTTTATGAGCAGAACGAAATGAATACAGATTATTAACAGGTACTTAACACAAAATAACAGAGATACAGTAAAACTGTTTTGAGCCAGTTGGAAAAGGTGGGTGGCCACCGATATCCATCTGGATCATTTCTCCAAGTAATATGCCCATTATGACCTTCTTGGTGAATTTAATTAAGATATGACCCATAATAACTCAAAATTATGGAAATCGTCGGAATGCAACGAAACCAAGGCCCAGTTATGCAGAATGGATCCTGATGATGAACAATGCAAGTCGGCCCCAAATAAACATCTCAATATCTCTCAAACTCTCTGTCACTGCTATCTAGCTACTCGAGTAGGCATAACACTTTGAAATGTTTTAATGTTATAATGTCCCAAAATGGGGACATTACAGTCCACCCTGCCGGAATATTGCTTGTCCTCAAGCAATAACTGAATCCAACTACATATGATACCGAGGTCCCATATCCACCTGTGTGACACAAGGTAGACTCCCCTCAATATGTGGTCACTCCAAGTGCTCACCATGCATGACACCCACATGCTCCTAATGAGTAGAATGATCAATGGCCAAAGAATCTCAGTCAACTCTCTGAGCAACCACTCTACTCGAAACTCAACTCCATCAAACATTGAAATACCAAGCACTCCAATCCCTGGATCCCATATCAAAATGTGAACTACAATTCCTTGTGAAATATAGTGCGGTAACATAGAAACACCATGAGTCTCCTACAAATAGCACATGGTCTCAACTCGAAATGAGTCTGTCCTCCAAGACTGTACCAACCCCAACATGACCTCCACCAACTGAACATGTTGTTTCCATAGTGAGGTACTAAAAGACCTCAACGAATCACCAACAAGTGACATGCTCTCCCCAATACTGAAACTCAATGGAAAATCAAAGTGACTTCCGCTTGCAAACGTCCGCTCATCTCCATCAGTCAATGAAATGCCCAGCCCTGTAATCCCAGGTTACCATGATAGTCTCTAACAGGGACCATCATGTTGATGTTTCTCTACTTTGATCATGACTATCTACTCAAAGTATCCATACTGGACCCTCCATGCCAGGATCCTCATAAGATGAAACAAACTATTGACCCAATGGACTCTCGGATCCCATGTCAAATTTGGAAGTTCATCACTTCCAATACCCACTAATTATTGATGTGCCCTACTGGTAACTATCGAAATCCCTCCACCCTCATCCCAATGAGAGTCTGAATATGTAGCAACCTCTGAGATATCCTCTGCCCCATGGCCTAGGATACTCTCCATCATGCCTAGGACCTCAACTGTCTGCCCCTGATGATCCACCCCTATCCTTTTGTATGCAATCAAGACACTCTTGTTAGTTCGTCTCAGCCTACCAACTCTCCATGTCCCCTGCCACTGTCTAGCTCCCCCTGTGTTGTTGTCAATGATAAAAGTGTCGAGAAAGGCTATCATAAATATCTGCAACCAACTGTAGGACTCGAAAGTATCATATGCTTTGGTCATTTCCAAGGACTTGACCAAAAGCTCATCCACCGACACCCATGGTAAATAATCGCATGTACTCATCACTGAACACCAACCATCGAGTACAACATTAGGTATCTCCACAAATTAAGGGTCAATCATTCTCCATCCATCATCACTCACGCAACTGCTACTATGATGAAGGTGATCTCCCAGACCTGTATACTGCTGCAAGGGAGAGGAATCTCCATGCTCTATTAAGTACATCTCCTCCCTGCAATCCAGTATGTTCCCCTTAATACCACTGTACACCTTTGTATGTCTCTGTGAACTACCACTCATCACTATATGCCCCTGCATACTCATGTGATATCTTGTATACACCTCCAACATCATGGATCCTTGGTGTACTACTGGGTCATGCTCTTCATGAAGGTCAACCAATCTTGGAACACAAATGGAATTGTCCTCATAACTGCCCCTAGCTCTGGAATCCCTGTGTGTATGTGTGTGCCCAACTGTCCCAAAACCCCTCATGAAGGGTGGTCCTTGTGACCTATGGACATCCTCCAGCGTCTCTGGATCATATCTCTCCATACTCATCAGTGATCCTGGGTACTCCTCATGCTCCTCCCTCAACTGGTGCTCCACTACTAAACCACCAACATCCTCTCGCAATGTAGTTGAGGGATATATCTGACTCCCTGTTGAAATAGATGTGGTGGATCTCTGTTTAATTTCCTCAAGGAGCTCCTCTGATTTTGGCTTTGATTCTTGAAGGGTTGTCTGTGTGCCTTCCAAGAATCTTTGTATGCTCACCAACTCATGAGTGAGTCAGTCCACCTCAATACCCTTCTCCCTCAGTGCCCTGTGATACATCTCACCAACCTCCAATAAGTAATCCCTATCCATCAACAACTATTGGTAGTCGACCCTCATCAAAATCACTCTCTCCCTGAGTGTATGGAAGTCATCAATGACAAGTCCCCCATCTAAACTATCCTGTGCCATCGAGGTCCTCCAACAATAACCTTCCACCAATGCATGTGTATCATCAATGCATCTAGTGGCTGCCATGATCATGTCCTCACTGACTCTCAATTGTCCTGCCAAGTGTCGTGACTCCTGGTCACAATCCTGTTGAGGTAATACCTCATGCTTCTCACTGCTAGTGTCAACAATGGAATCCCCAACAACACACTCCTCAAAATATAAGGCACTGAACTGGCCATTGTCCCCTGTGATACTGATTCATTCTGTATGCCACTACACGCCATCACCAACTGCGACCCCTATATGAATCGCACCATATCCTGTATGGGAAGTTGTATCCTCCTATGCACTCACCCTACTAATATCATCTATGCCTGGATCCCATACAGATGTGTCCAGACATGTGCTATGGTCATCTCGACCAATAAGGAGTGCATCCTCATCACTGTAGATCGATCTTGGGAGTAAGTGTCCCAACAAGCTGTCGATCTCCACAACCTGGTCCATCAATGGAATCTCCAAGAGTGGTGACTCACTCTCCTCATACTGATAGGTATGTGTAAGGTCAACTACCTCCAATACATACCTCTCCTCCTGGGTCTGCAGATCCATATGTCCCTTGTGTACAATCCCCAAACAAGGCTCCTCTACCATATTAAGAATGCCATTGATATTCTCATGTGTCGTGGCTAGCATAGGTGACTGAGAAGATGAAAAATGTGGCTCTCTCATCATAGGAAGCTCATCATCCTCCATACATGACTTTCTGGAAGCCATGTCTACACCCATAGGTAGGTCATCCAACCTCCTAATCTCATCATGTCTAAGTGCCAACACATATGTATCCTCACAAGTGTCACCACTATGTTGAAGTGTTGAATCCTAAACATTGCCTCGCGGGGAAGATGAAGGACATGCGATATCATCCTGTCCATCCAACTGTCCCTCAAATGCACAAGAGTCACTAGCCACTGTCTCGGTCATCTGGTTGAGCTTGTAGTACATGTCTAGCTTTTGTACCCCAGCTCCGACAATGCATTTGGACGATCCGTCAAAATAAGGTATGGTGAGTTTACCAAATTTCCAGATGAAATCTATGTTATGCCCTTGTTGTTGTTGTTGTCCTCCTCTCTAATGTTCTTTGGGATGGTCCATGCCCCTAAGTCCAAAATACTCTACTAGTGTCATGTCATGATGGAAATCATGACCCAACGCTGCATACTCCCTCTTGTACTGTCCAATGTCTTCCGCCTGAGTGGGCAACCTGTGTGTTAACGGCTATTGTGTTGCTACTGGTGCTGTCCTCTGAAAACTAGGGAACCATGGTCTAGGAATCCTACTCGAAGATGTGTATGTGCGAGTAGGTGTCTGGGGTCTACTCCCTGCCCCCGAGTTCCCCTTTATTTTTTGTCCCTCAGTAGATGGGCCTACTTCTGTAGGGTCTGCATCCTCTTCTTCCCTTTCGGACTTCGATCGGTCGGTGAAGTCCTCAACTGACACTTTCTCACCTTCGTGGGTCTATCGATGTCCCAATGTTTCGTTAAGCTTCGCAGGGGTCTCAGGGTTAGGGTTTGAAATATCGTTCTGGGCCTCGGAGCTCTTCCCTATTTCACCTTGCTACGTTGTCGATGTCTCTTCTAAAATATCCTTGGTCCCATTAATCGGGATATTTACTACGGATCTAGTGTTTTGTCTCGCAGATCTGATACACCGGGGGTTTCTAGATGCGTATTATCTTTAGATATGATACTCTAGGGGTTTATGGATGCGTTTTAGTTGTGTGCTTGAGATTTTATGCTTATTGCATGTGCATGTTGTATATTATGGTTTAAACAGTATATAGATGATGCATGCGGAAATAAAGAACATCAACTGCCCAATAATATGTATTATGAGACTCGAGCATGGAAATACAATGACATACTGGAAATATAGAAGATAGTCATTAGTTAGATCTCATGGATCGTCGCTGAAATACAAGAAAATAACATAAAAATACACGTGATCAGAAGATGAAGGCAGATCGGATGCATGCACAGATATATCGGAAAAGTAGGCGATTCTGGAGAAGTACGGTAACCGCTACAAGATGGAAAACTCGTCTGGAAAGTTATACCTGTCGGAATGAGCTAGAAACTGTCCCAATAGAAGCATCGTGGCCTCTAGAATGATATTGATGAGTGTCGGATGACAAATATGGTCTCTGATGCACTGGATCTCAACCCCTGGGGGGTTTGCGCACCTCCTGGTTCTCTGGATGCACCCTAAATGATTCCACCAACAGAATCAGCTGCTATAGGACTAAAAATGATCGCCTCATCAAATGTGAAACTGGGTCGGAAGGGTTTCCCTGGATCTGCTCTGATGCTCTATCTACAACCCCAAATGTCCTTCCAAAAGAGTTGTTCCCTAAATGGCTGGATGATGCACTCTGAAGGATTACACCGTCGGAATCTGATGGAAAGTGTCTCAATATAAGCGCCCTAGCTGGATCTCAATTGGGTTGCAAGGAAACTGCAATCTGAGCTCTGACCTCATGCAGCTCCACAAACCCTCAAACTGACTTGCGCCCTCACTAGTTGAGCTACACAACACTGCAAGCTAGATACTCCTGAATAGCACGGTCAAATACCTGGACGGTATCTCCGATGGGCTAGGGTGTGTCTCTCAACACCAAAACCTATCAATGGTGGTGGTTTCCTCCATAAATCCACAAAACAGTAGAAGTCGACTCTCTTCCTCTTGTGGGAACTCTCAACATCAAATCATAACAATGCATAATGAATTAGGTTGCTTTACACTTCCTTTATAGCTTCCAAAAACCCTAATTCGTTGTTGACCTTTTCCCTCCAAGTGACTTGTACTTTGTTTTATTATTCCTTGATTAAATCACTTAATTAATTAATTAATTAACCATTTTACCTCTAAAAAGTGATTTATCCATCTTGATGGCTTCTCTGGCCATTGAAAGTCACTTCTCATCATCTTATCTTGTAATTCTCTTCCTCCTGATTCCAATGAGCTATTACACTAAGAGGTTTCTTGATACAGAGTTTATGAGCAAAACAAAATGAATACAGATTATTAACAGGGGCTTAACACAAAATAACAGAGATACAGTAAAATTGGTTTCCTATTCAATAACGAAATAAGCTGAAACTGTAAAATGCAGCGGAAACAAGCTTGTAGGAATGGTGGCGGCTTATCTCTGAGAAGAGATGTGACGACAACCCGCATTCGCAAGAACAAGGTTACAATGAGGCTCTGAATGCCTTTTTACAATAAGCAAGAATGCCAAAAACCCTAAACATCCAAAAACTTAACCCTAGGAGATGAAGCGCCACAAGTCATGTGGGCCCCGTTCCGGTAAGTTAATACCCATTGGAAAGGTATTGTCGATGAGATTCATTTTGGGCGCTCAATCATGGCTTTGGATATCATTGAGGACCTCGATCCCGAAAAACCTTCATTTTGGCCCTCAAAATGGCCCCGGAAGTTAAAACTACTAAAAATAGTAAATTACCAAAATTGTCAGAAAACTGTTTTGAGCCAGTTGGAAAAGGTGGGTGGCCATCGATATCCATCTGGATCAATCCTCCCTCCTTTGGAAGTAATGGTCTCCATTGCGTTGAGGTCCCCCATCAGATGAGGAAATTTCTGCTGAATTTGGCCCCGGGTGAGCCACTTGCCTTGATGCAGGAGTTGCCCTGCTTTGACGACTCGATAAAGCTGGATCCTTTGTTGTCGAGTTCCCTTGATCTGTCTGTCCACAATCTGATCATTGGATGCCTGTTATATGCAGTCGGGGTTGAGCTCTATTGGTGTCAGTTGTTCCGCTACTTCTGAGGTGTCCAATAATGGTGGGAAATAAGGGCGAAGGAGATCCACGTTCAACACTGAGTGCAGGCCAAGGAAAGGAGTAATGTTGAGCTCAAAAGAATTATCCCCCACATCCTTGGTGATAGTGTATGGTCCATAATGGAGTGGGCGAAGCTTCCGATGGGGTCCTGTAAGGCGTTCTTTCTGCAAGTGCAACCAAAATTTGTCACCCACCTGAAACTTATGCGACACCCGATGTTGATCATGGCGTTGTTTGTACTTGTCATTGGACTTCTGTAGGATATCCTGAACCTGTTGGCAGATGTGCTGGATCTACTCAATGAACCGGGTGGCTTTGTCAGCTTCAATTGGAGCAGGAGATGATTCGGTCGAGGTGACCGCAAGGGGAAGTGCAACATCTATGGGACCCAATGGTTGGAATCCCAACCCCACTTGAAAGGGGTTGTGGCCAATTGAACTATGCAGGGCTCGATTGTAGGTATGTTGGACATAGGGAAGTCTCTCATCCCATGTGCGAGGGTGCTTTGAATTATACATGCAAAGGATATGAACAATCATTCGATTTACAACCTCGGTTTGGCCATTTGTCTGGGGGTGGAAGGTCGTGGATTTGGTGAGCTTGGTGTCTAGCAGAGACCAGAGTCTCAACCAAAATGTGTTGAGAAATCGGCTATCCCAATCTGAGACAATGGTTTGTGGGATTCCAATATGTACCCAGACTCGTTCAAAGAAGAGCTTGGCAGTGGCCTCTGATGTGATGCTCTTCTTGCAGGAAACCAGAATCACCATCTTAGAAAAGCGATCAACAACCATAAAAACATAGTCATTTCCCCGCTTGGCAGACGGGAGGCCCAACATGTAGTCCATTGAGATGGATTCCCATGGCCTGTCAGGAGTAGGAAGAGGGGTGTACAGGCCTTGTTTCTTAGTGGTCGGTTTGGCAATAGCACAGGCAGTGTAGGACCTGATATACTTGTCGACCTCCTGTTGAAGTTTCGGCCAGTAGAAATGTTTTTATAGCATCGCCACTTTCTTTTCGACACCGAAGTGTCCTACCACCCGACTGTAGTGGGCTTCCCAGATCAGCTTCGCTCGCTCACTTGATGGAACACAAATATGGCCCAGATGACACAACAACCCATCCTGAAGATGGAAATTATCGACAACTGCATTTGCACCCAACATTTGGTAGGTGGTGACGAAGTCAGGGTCTGTCTCATAGAGTTGGGGCCATCCAGATGTCTCATGGTCGCAAGAGTCTAGCACCGTGGTGAGTGTCGCGACTGGTGGTCTGCTGAGGCAATCAACGACGCGAATAGTGCTTACTGTTTTATACTTGATGTTGAGGTGGAATTGTTTCAAGCATGTGGACCACTTTTGATGGCGGTCATTCTGCAATTTTCCCTGTGTCTGCATGAATTGCAGTGGCTTATGATCTATGTGGATGACTGTCTCCTTCCCAAGAATGTAATGTCTCCACTGGTGGCATGCTTGCACAATGGAGTACATTTCTTTGTCGTAAGTAGGGTACTTACGGACAGTATCTGACAGTGTCTCACTGTGATAGGCCACGGGGTGGCCGTGCTGAGTGAGAACGGCGCCCACAGCATAGTCTGAAGCATCTGTCTCGATCTCAAAGGGATGTTGCAGGTCTGGTAGGGAAAGTATTGGGGCTGAGCACAAGCGTTGCTTCAAATCATCAAACGCTTGTTGTTGGGACCGGCCCCACGCAAATTTTGCCTTACCACCACCCTTGTTTATTTGGCTGAGGGCCCATGCAATATGGGAGAAACCGAACACGAACCTGCGGTAGAAATTGGCAAGGCCCAAGAATCTCCGAAGCTCAGTGAGTGTTGTTGGGGCTGGCCAGTCACATATTACTTGGATCTTGGTTGGATCCATATGTATGCCATGTTGATCAATGATGTAGCCTGGGTAATGGACCCTGTCCATGCCGAAGGAGCATTTTTCCAAGTTAGCGTATAGCTTGTGCTGCCGCAGGGTGTGCAGAACCTGTTGAATATGCTGTAAGTGTTTGGCCCAAGTCTTGTTGTAAATTAGAATGTCATCCAGATACACCACTACAAAAGTATTGGTGAACGGTCACAAGATATCGTCCATCATCCTCATGAAAGTGGTTGGAGCATTTGTCAAACCAAAGGGCATGACCAACCATTCAAAAAGGCCTTCCTTTGACTTGAACGCGATCTTCCATACATCTGTTTGCTCTATTGGGACCTGGTGGTAGCCAGACCACAGATCAATCTTACTGAAGTATTTGGCCCCCGTGAGTTGATCAAGGAGGTCATCGATTCGGGGAATCGGGTATCGATTTCGAACTGTGATTTTAATCAGAGCCCGGTAATCAATACAAAGTCGCCAGGTTCCATCTTTCTTTTGTACGAACACGATTGGGCTCCCGCAAGGTGATGAGATGGGGCGGATGTGCCCCTTGTGGAGCAGTTCTTGGATCTGTCGCTTGATCTCCTCATTCTCTAACAAAGAGCGACGATAGACTGGTCCATTGGCCAGCAGGGCGTTGGGGGTCATATCGATGGGGTGCTTGACCTGGCAGTGCAGAGGTACCCCTGTAGGTGAGGAGAAGATATCTGAGTATTCTTCCACGACCTTATCTACTTGCTTCTACCGTGTTTAGAGGTCGATCGCAGAGACCCTGGATGTGGCTGTGATCTTTCGCTTATTCTGAGAGCGAATCACGAAGAAAACAAACTTCCCCATCTGAGAGATGACCTTCCTGATTTGCTTAGCAGAGATCAAGGAAATAGCACTAGGTGGGACTGCCTCGGGTATACTGTACAATTTCCTGTTCAAAGTAATAATAACACTACGAGGCCTAGACTCATACACAGCATGATGTTTCCATAAATAAGGTTGGCCCAAAAGAACATCACAAACTTCGAGAGGAGCAACATCACACAATACCTCGTCTTTGAAGGTCTTGATGTCGTACAACAGTCGACACTGTTGGTTGACGTGGAGATCGCTTCCATGGCAGAGCCATCCAATGGTGTAGGGTTGTGGGTGCGGCGTTGTTGGCAGGGCTAGCCACTTGACGAGCTCTGCTGAGATGAGGTTCTTTTGGCTACCACTATCAACGATGAAGTGCAGCAGGGTGCCTTTTACCCACATCTGTGAATGGAAGAGGCGCTCTCCTTCTTTTGGCTCATCTGGTTCACCAAGCTGGAGATTGGTGGTAGCAACGGTGGCACTGGGTTCCGCATCAATGATCTGTCTTCCCCTTTCTGGTTTTCACTTGGAGTCAGAATCTGCATCTGATTCAGAGGCTTTCACTTCGGCCACCAGCGACTGCTTTGAGCGGCAGTCAGTAGTGTTATGCGAAGGGCTCTTATGGAAGTCGCACCACTTCCCGGTATTTTTCTTTGTCTTTCTACTGTCCTTCTTTGCTTGCGGCTTGGACTGGTTGTCCTGATACTGTCAATATTTTCTCTGTCCTTTGTTCGGTCGGTTGGGGCCGCCCTTTCCTGGCTTTTGTTGTGAGGGGTTCCCAGGACCAAATTGTCGCGTCTTTTGTTTGAGCTTCTGCTCGATTTTGACAACATATCGGTAGGCCGCATGCAAGGATGAGATGTCCAGAAGTTCCATTATGGTCTAGATGTATCTCTGCAGAGCACTACGATACTTGAGCACAAGATGTCACTCTGAATCTTGTATACCCAACTTGGTGCACAAGATATGGAAGATATTTGTGAAATATGGCACTGGTTGGTCTCTTTCTTGCCGCAGTGTGGTCCATTTGGTATACAGGTCGTCATAACTTCTGACAGGGTAGTATTGTTCCTTAATACTATCCTTGAAGGATTCCCAGGGGGTCATGACTGAAAATAATGGGGTTTCCTCTATTTCCTTTTGCTAACATAAAGTTTCCCACCAATCTTTGACATGGGGAACGGCTTTGAGAAACACATAAGTAATCTTTTCTTTATTCGAAAAGTTATGGACAAAAAAATACCCTTCTAGTAGATTCAAACACTTCTCTATAGCATATGCATCTATCTGACCTTCAAATATAGGAATATCAAAGTTTATTTGTACCTTGAAGGGGGCGGCGCCTCCATTCGAAGAAGATGCGTCACTTGTTGGTAGCCGCCGAAGGATTTGCGCGAAACTATCCATCATCTCGTTCCTCTGTTGCGTGAGGGATTCCTCAATCAATAGTTTGAAAGGATCTCATTTCCTGTCATCTTTCTTTTCTCCTGCCATCGGAGGTTGCTTGGGCGTGCGAGAGATTCTATCCTCACAAGCTCGAGACCCAACTCTTTGTACTCCAACCTCGTTGGGGACATGCATTAAGACGACAAGGAGCAAACCGCTCTGATACCACTGATCTGGATTTTATGAGCAGAATGAAATGAATACAGATTATTAACAGGTGCTTAACACAAAATAACAGAGATACAGTAAAACTGGTTTTCTATTCAATAACGAAATAAGCTGAAACTGTAAAATGCAGCGGAAACAAGCTCGTTGGAATGGTGGCGGCTTATCTCTGAGAAGAGATGTGACGGCAGCGCGGATTCGCAAGAAGAAGGTTAAAATGAGGCTCTGAAGGCCTTTTTACAATAAGAAAGAATGCCAAAAGCCCTAGACATCCAAAAACCTAACCCTAGGAGATGAAACGCCACAAGTCATGTGGTCCCCGTTTGGGTAAGTTAGTACATCACTTCCCGGGGTCGTAACTTTTGCATACGATCTCCCTTTTAGGCGTGTGATAGCCCATTGGAAAGGTATCGTCGAGGAGATTCATTTTGGGGGCTCAATCATGCCTTCGGCTATCATTGAGGAGCTCGATCCTGAAAAACCTTCATTTAGGCCCTCAAAATGGCCCCGGAAGTTAAAACTGCTAAAAATAGTAAATTGCCAAAATTGTCATAAAATTGTTTTGAGCCAGTTGGAAAAGGTGGGTGGCCACCGATATCCATATGGATCATTTCTCCAAGTAATATGCCCATTATCACCTTCTTAGTGAATTTAAATAAGATATGACCCATAATAACTCAAAATTACGGAAATCGTTGGAATGAAACATAACCAAAGCCCAGTTGTGCAAAATGGAACCTGATGATGAACGATGCAAGCCGGGCCCAAATAAACCCCTCAATATCTCCCGAACTCTTTGTCACTGCTATCTGGCTACTCGGGTAGGCATAACACTCTGAAATGTTGTAATGTTATAATGTCCCAAAATGGGGACATTACAGTCCACCATGCCGGAATATTGCTTGTCCTCAAGCAATAACTGAATCCAACTACATATGATATCGGGGTCCCATATCCACCTGTGTGACACAAGGTAGACTCCCCTCAAGATGTGGTCACTCCAAGTGCTCACCACGCATGACACCCACATGCTCCTAATGAGTAGAATGATCAATGGCCAAAGAATCTCAGTCAACTCCCCGAGCAACCACTCTACTCGAAACTCAACTCCATCAAACGTTGAAATACCAAGCACTCCAATCCCTAGATCCCATATCAAAATGTGAACTGCAATGCCTCGTGAAATATAGTCCGATAACATAGAAATACCATGAGTCTCCTACAAATAGCACATGGTCTCAACCCGAAATGAGTCTGTCCTCCAAGACTGTACCAACCCCAACATGACCTCCACCAACTGAACATGTTGATGCCATAGTGAGGTACTACAAGACCTCAACGAATCACCAACAAGTGACGTGCTCTCCCCAATACTGAAACTCAATGGAAAATCAAAGTGACTTCCGCCTGCAAACGTCCGCTCATCTCCATCAGTCAATGAAATGCCCAGCCCTGCAATCCCAGGGTACCATGATAGTCTCTAACAGGGACCATCATGTTGATGTTGCTCTACTCTAATCATGACTGTCTACTCAAAGTATCCATACTGGACCCTCCATGCCTGGATCCTCATAAGATGAAACAAACTATTGACCCAATGGACTCTCGGATCCCATGTCAAACTTGGAAGTTCATCACTTCCAATACCCACTAACTGTTGATGTGCCCTACTAGTGACTGTCGAAATCCCTCCACCCTCACCCCAATGAGAGTCTGAATATTAACAACCTCTGAGATATCCTCTGCCCCGTGGCCTAGGATACTCTCCATCACGCCTAGGACCTCAACTGTCTGCCCCTGATGATCCACCCCTATCTTGTTGTATGCAATCAAGACACTCTTGTCAGGTGGTCTTAGCCTACCAACTCTCCATGTCCCCTGCCACTGTCTAGCTCCCACTGTGTTGTTGTCAATGATAAAAGTGTCGGGAAAGGCTATCATAGATATCTGCAACCAACTGTAGGACTGGAACGTATCATATGCTATGGTAAATTCCAAGGACTTGACCAAAAGCTCGTCCACCGACACCCATGGTAAATAATCGCCTGTATTCATCACTGAACACCAACCATCGAGTACAATAGTAGGTGTCTCCACAAATTGAGGGTCAATCATTCTCCATCCATCATCACTCACGCAACTGTTGCTATGATGAAGGTGATCACCCAGATCTGTATATTGCTGCAAGTAAGAGGAATCTCCATGATCTACTAAGTACACGTGATCAGAAGATGAAGGCAGATCGGATGCATCCATAGATAGATCGGAAAAATAGGCGATTCTGGAGAAGTACGGTAACCACTACAAGCTGGAAAACTCGTCTGGAAGGTTATACCTTTCGGAATGAGCTGGAAACTGTCCTAATAGAAGTGTTGTGGCCTCTAGAATGGTATTGATGAGTGTCGAATGACAAATATGGTCTCTTATGCACTGGATCTCGAACCCCGGGGGGTTTGCGCACCTTCTGGGTCTCTGGATGTGCCCCAAATGATTCCACCAACGGAATCAGCTGCTATAGGACTCAAAACGATCGCCTCACCAAATGTGGAACTGGGTTGGAAGGGTTTCCCTGGATCTACTCTGATGCTCCGTCTGCAACCCCAAATGTCTTTTCGAAAGAGTTGTGCCCTAAATGGCTGGATGATGCACTATGAAGGATTACACCGTCAGAATCTGATGGAAAGTGGCTCAATATAAGCGCCCTAGTTGGATATCAACTGGGTTGCAAGGAAACTTCAATCTGAGCTCTAACCTCATGCAACTCCACAAACCCTCAAACTGACTTGCGCTCTCATTGGTTGAGCTGCACAACACTGCAAGCTGGATACTCCTGAATAGCACGGTCAAATACCTGGACGGTATCTCCGATGGGCTAGGGTGTGTCTCTCAACACTAAAACCTATCAATGGTGGTGGTTTCCTCTATAAATCCACAAAACAGTAGAATTCGACTCTCTTCCTCCTGTGGGAACTCTCAACATCAAATCATAACAATGCATAATGAATTAGGTTGCTTTACACTTCCTTTATAGCTTCCAGAAACCCTAATTCGTTGTTGACCTTTTCCCTCCAAGTGACTTTTACTTTATTTTATTATTCCTTGATTAAATCACTTAATTAATTAATTAATTAACCATTTTACCTCTAAAAAGTGATTTATCCATCTTGATGGCTTCTCTGGCCACTGAAAGTCACTTCTCATCATCTTATCTTGTAATGCTCTTCCTCCTGATTCTGATGAGCTATTACACTAGGAGGTTTCTTGATCCGGATTTTATGAGCAGAACGAAATGAATACATATTATTAAGAGGTGCTTAACACAAAATAACAGAGATACAGTAAAATTGGTTTTCTATTCAATAACGAAATAAGTTGAAACTGTAAAATGCAGTGGAGACAAGCTTGCTGGAATGGTGGCGGCTTATCTCTGAGAAGAGATGTGACGTCAGCACGCATTCGCAAGAATAAGGTTACAATGAGCCTCTGAAGGAATTTTTACAATAAGCAAGAATTCCAAAAACCCTAGACATCCAAAAACCTAACCCTAGGAGATGAAGCGCCACAAGTCATGTGGGCCCCGTTTGGGTAAGTTTGTACATCACTTCCCGGGGTCGTAACTTGTGCATACGATCTCTGTTTTAGGCGTGTGATAGCCCATTGTAAAGGTATCGTCGAGGAGATTCATTTTGGGGGCTCAATCATGCCTTTGGCTATCATTGAGGAGCTCGATCCCGAAAAACCTTCATTTAGGCCCTCAAAATGGCCCCGTAAGTTAAAACTGCTAAAAATAGTAAATTGCCAAAATTGTCAGCAAACGGTTTTGAGCCAATTGGAAAAGGTGGGTGGCCACCGATATCCATATAGATCATTTCTCCAAGTAATATGCCCATTATGACCTTCTTAGTGAATTTAATTAAGATATGACCCATAATAACTCAAAATTACGGAAATCGTTGGATTGCAACGGAACCAAAGCCCAGTTGTGCAGAATGGATCTTGATGATGAACGATGCAAGTCGGGCCCAAATAAACCCCTCAATATCTCTCGAACTCTATGTCACCACTATCTGGCTACTCGGGTAGGCATAACACTCTGAAATGTTTTAATGTTTTAATGTTTTAATGTTTTAATGTTTTAATGTTATAATGTCCCAAAATGGGGACATTACAGTCCACCCTGTCGGAATATCGCTTGTCCTCAAGCAATAACTGAATCCAACTACATATGATACCGGGGTCCCATATCCACCTGTGTGACACAAGGTAGACTCCCCTCAAGATGTGGTCACTCCAAGTGCTCACCACGCATGACACCCACATGCTCCTAATGAGTAGAATGATCAATGGCCAAAGAATCTCAGTCAACTCCCCGAGCAACCACTCTACTCGAAACTCAACTCCATCAAGCATTGAAATACCAAGCACTCCAATCCCTGGATCCCATATCAGAATGTGAACTGCAATGCCTCGTGAAATATAGTCTGGTAACATAGAAATACCATGAGTCTCCTACAAATAGCACATGGTCTCAACCCGAAATGAGTTTGTCCTCCAAGACCGTACCAACACCAACATGACCTCCACCAACTGAACATGTTGTTGCCATAGTGAGGTACTACAAGACCTCAACGAATCACCAACAAGTGACGTGCTCTCCCCAATACTGAAACTCAATGGAAAATCAAAGTGACTTCCGCCTGCAAACGTCCACTCATCTACATTAGTCAATGAAATGCCCAGCCCTGTAATCCCAAGGTACCATGATAGTCTCTGACAGGGACCATCATGATGATGTTTCTCTACTCTGATAAGGACTGTCTACTCAAAGTATCCATACTGGACCCTCCATGCCTGGATCCTCATAAGATGAAACAAACTATTGACCCAATGGACTCTCGGATCCCATGTCAAATTTGGAAGTTCATCACTTCCAATACCCACTAACTGTTGATGTGCCCTACTAGTAACTATTGAAATCCCTCCACCCTCATCCCAATGAGAGTCTGAATATGTAGCAACCTCTGAGATATCCTTTGCCCCATTGGCTAGGATACTCTCCATCACGCCTAGGACCTCAACTGTCTACCCCTGATGATCCACCCCTATCTTGTTGTATGCAATCAAGACACTCCTGTTAGGTGGTCTCAGCCTACCAACTCTCCATGTCCCATGCTACTGTCTATCTCCCCCTGTGTTGTGGTCAATGATAAAAGTGTCGAGAAAGGCTATCATAAATATCTGCAACCAACTGTAGGACTGGAAAGTATCATATGCTTTGGTCAATTCCAAGGACTTGACCAAAAGCTCGTCCACCGACATCCATGGTAAATAATCGCCTCTACTCATCACTGAACACCAACCATCGAGTACAACAGTAGGTATCTCCACAAATTGAGGGTCAATCATTCTCCATCCATCATCACTCACGCAACTGCTGCTACGATGAAGGTGATCTCCCAGATCTGTACTATGGATCCCATACAGATGTGTCCAGACACGTGATATGGTCATCTCGAACAATAAGGAGTGCATCCTCATCACTGTAGATCGATCCTGGGAGTAAGTGTCCCAACAAGCTGTCAATCTCCACAACTTGTTCCATCAATGGAATATCCAAGAGTGGTGACTCACTCTCCTCATACTGATAGGTATGTGTAAGGTCAAATATCTCCAATACATACCTCTCCTCCTGGGTCTATAGATCCATATGTCCCTTGTGTACAATCCCCGCACAAGGCTCCTCTACCATATCAAGAATGCCATTGATATTCTCATGTGTCGTGGCTAGCATAGGTGACTGAGAAGATGAAAAATGTGGCTCTCTCATCATAGGAAGCTCATCATCCTCCATACATGACTTCCTGGAAGCCATGTCTACACCCATAGGTAGGTCATCCAACCTCCTAATCTCATCGTGTCTAAGTGCCAACACATATGAATCCTCACAAGTGTCACCACTATGTTGAAGTGTTGAATCCTCAACATTGCCTTGCGGGGAAGATGAAGGACATGCGCTATCATCTTGTCCATCCAACTTTCCCTCAAATGTGCAAGAGTCACTGGCCACTGTCTTGATCATCTGGTTGAGCTTGTAGTACATGTCTAGCTTTTGTACCCCAGCTCCGACAGTGCATTTGGACGATCCGTCAAAAGAAGGTATGGTGAGTTTACCAAATTTCCGATGAAATCTATGTTATGCCCTTGTTGTTGTTGTTGTCCTCCTCTCTGGGGTTCTATGGGATGGTCCATGCCCCTAAGTCCACGGTACTCGACCAATGTCATGTCATGATGGAAGTCATGACGCAACGCTGCATACTCCCTCTTGTACTTTGCAATGTCTTCTGCCTGAGTGGGCAGCCTGTGTGTTAACAGTTGTTGTGTTGATGTTGTTGTTGTCATCTGAAAACTAGGGAACCATGGTCTGGGAATCCTACTCGAATATGTGTATGTACAAGTAGGTGTCTGGGGTCTACTGTCTGCCCCTGAGTTCCCCTGTGTTGCATGTGGGGCTAGTGTGCCCGAGGTGTCCACTATAACTAATCTATCATCCAACTGTGCCAAAGACTGCGTCATGGTCTGTTGACTGACTACCAAATTGTTGAGTACCTGCATGAAGGTTGCCTCTGGTTCCATGGGTGCCTTACCAGTGCCCTCTGGCCTCTCATATTTGTCTCCCCACATCCTCTCTGCCTTCTGGGTCACCAACTGAACTCATCGACTTTAGTCACAGGCTGGCAGGACTAAAGCTTTGATACCACTGAAATATCCATGATCCCGCTGATCAGGATATTTACTACGGATCTAGTGTTTTGTCTCGTAGATCTGATACACTGGGGGTTTTTGGATGCATTTTATCTTCAAATCTGATACTCTGGGGGTTTCTAGATGCGTTTTTAGTTATGTGCTTGAGATGTTTATGGTTATTGCATGTGTAAGTTGTATATTATGGTTTAAACAGTATATAGATGATGCATGCGGAAATAAAGAACATCAATCGCCTAATAATATGTATTATGAGACTCAAGCATGGAAATACAATGATATACTGGAAATATATAAGATAGTCATCAGTTAGATCTCATGGATCATCACTGGAATACAAGCAAATAACATAAAAATACCCGTGATCAGAAGATGAAGGCAGATTTGATGCATGCACGGATAGATCGACAAAATAGGCGATTTCGGAGAAGTACGATAACTGCAACAAGCTGGAAAATTCATCCAAAAGGTTATACCCGTCGGAATGAGTAGGAAATTGTCCCAACAGAGGCACCCTGGCCTCTAGAATGATATTGATGAGTGTCAGATGACAAATCTGGTCTCTAATGCACTGGATCTCGACCCCCAGGGGGTTTGCGCACCTCCTGGGTCTCTGGATGCGCCCCAAATGATTCCACCAATGGAATCAGCTGCTATAGGACTCAAAACGACCACCTCGCCAAATGCATAATTGGGTCAGAAGGGCTTCCCCGGATCTGCTCTAATGCTCCGTCTGCAGCCCCAAATGTCCTTCTAAAAGAGTTGTGCCCTAAATGGATGAATGATGCGCTCTGAAGGATTCCACCGTCAGAATCTAATGGAAAGTGGCTCAATCTAAGCGCCATGGCTGGATCTCAACTGGGTTGCAAGGAAACTGCAATCTAAGCTCTGACCTTGTGTAGCTCCACAAACCCTCAAACTGACTTGCGCCCTCACTGGTTGAGTTGCGCAACACTGCAAGCTGGATACTCCTAAATAGCACGGTGAAATACCTGGACAATATCTCCGATGAGGTAGGGTGTGTCTCTCAACACCAAAACCTATCAATGGTGGTGGTTTCCTCCAGAAATCCACAAAACAGTAGAAGTCGACTCTCGTCCTCCTCTGGGAACTCTCGACATCAAATCATAACAATGCATAATGAATTAGGTTACTTTACCCTTCCTTTATAGCTTCCAAAAACCCTAATTCATTGTTGACCTTTTCCCTGCAATTGACTTTTACTTTATTTTATTATTCCTTGATTAAATCACTTAATTAATTAACCATTTTACCTCTAGAAAGTGATTTATCCATCTTGATCGCTTCTCCGACCACTGAAAGTCACTTCTCATCCTCTTATCTTGTAATGCTCTTCCTCCCGATTCCGATGAGCTATTACACTAAGAGGTTTCTCCAAGTAATATGCCCATTATGACCTTCTTAGTGAATTTAATTAAGATATGACCCATAATAACTCAAAATTACGGAAATCGTCAGAATGCAACAGAACCGAAGCCCAACTGTGTGGAATGGATCCTAATGATAAACGATGCAAGTCGGGCCCAAATAAACCCCTCAATATCTCATGAACTCTATGTCATCCTATCTGGTTAATCGAGTAGACATAACACTTTGAAATGTTGTAATGTTATAATGTCCCAAAATGGGGACATTACATCTTTCTCAACATGTGTTGTGTTGATTGATTATGTGTCCGAGGTGGTCACATCTTCCGACTCAACCATGTTCTCGGGCTGTCTCATTCTTTCCTTGCACCTCTGACCCTGCCGAGTAACCCGGACGTACTGGCCTGGCGCGCCAAACTTTGGTGGGGTCATCTTGTTTCGAATTCACACACTTGCATGTTTTTTCGTAATATGCTAGCTACGACACGCACTATGTTTTTCGCTCTGTACTAAAAAATCGTTGTGTGAAATAAGTGCATGCTTTCTGCCTTTTATAGACCCGGTCATATCGATTTTTCATTTTTCGCGTGTATTTGCACCGAGTGTGATTTTTCCTACGTAATGTCTTTTGATATTTGTCGTGGTAATTATTGCGTGCAACTTTTTTCACACTTTCTTATGGTTCAGTCAACCTCTGCATCTTTTTGTGTTTTTCTTCTATTTTCTATTTTTGTATTTCTTTTGTATTCTTTTTCTCCTTTTTATTTCATTTTATCATCTTTATGTCCTAACTTCTACTATAGTATACTATATACATGCATTTTTCACTGCGCTGTAACTTCTAAGGGTTAGTAGGTCGATTGTCCCTGTATAGTTTCATACAACTACCATTGATCATTCCTTTCAGTTTTGTTCCTCCCAAATATTTTAACTGTACATATCCCCCATCTGTGACAATATTTACTTCATATGGTCCTACCCAATGCATTCTAAACTTACCAGGATGTTGAAAAAATTTACTTTCATAGAGCAGGACTAGGTCTTCCTCCTTAAAATTCTTCTTCTTAATATGTCTTTCATGCCAGGCTTTGTCTCTTGCTTTTTGTACTTCTTGGTGAAATCCTGCCAGAATATTGTCCTCTTCCATTTCCATTAGTTGAATCAACCTCTCCTTTACTGCGCCTCTTTTTGTCATGTTGGTAATTGATGTTATGCGCATATTGGGTACCAAAAATTCTAATGGCACCATTGTTTCCTTCCCATACACCAATCTGAATGGTGTATGTCCTCTCAACTTCTTACATGTGGTCCTATATGCCCATAGTACTGCTGGTATTTTCAAGTCCCAATCATCCCTGTTGACATTGCAGATCTTAGTTACAACATTTTCCAAAATCTTATTGAAAGCCTCTAGTGTACCATTTTCCTGAGGAAGATATGGTGTACTCTTCTAGTGATAGACCTCAAACTCGTCAGTCATAACCCTGATGGTGTTATTGATAAAATGATTAACTTGGTCACTCATCAAAATCCATGGACATCCAAATCTGGTGATCACTTTATCAAACAAAAAATGTGTTGCTATATTTGCACTACATTCTTTGACTGGTGTTGTTTCTGCCCATCTTGTTAAGTATTCAGTCACAATAATGATATATCTAACTCCTGACCTTTTTGTTGGTGGATTGATTAGTCCAACAAAGTCTATATCCCATTTTTCAAATACATGCAGAGTCACTTTCGGTCTTAAAGGCATCTCATCTCTTATGTTAGGTTTTCCCACCCTCCGATAGACATCACATTTCTAGCAATATTCCTTGGCATCTTTATGGATTGTTGGCCACCATAGTCCTATGCGCAATACCTTATGCGTGGTATTTTTTCCTGTACAATGTCCTCCAACTATACCTTCACGAGCTTCGACCAAAATTATGGGCCTTTCATGTTCCAATACACACCTCCTCAAAATTTTGTTTGTGCCCATCTTGTATAAATGTCCTACAATAAGTTGATAGTCTGCAGCTCGGACTACTAGATTTTTCTTCTATGCAGTGCTAAACTCTTGTGGTGCAATCCCTGTACTTAAGTATTCAATAATATCAGCAAAGTATTCATCGACTACTTGTACTGAGAACAACTGCGCATCGGGGAAGTTATCTTCCAAGTTAGTAGGTTCTTCTCCATTAGTTACACTTGATAGGTGATCATTTCCTGCATTTAACTTCCTTGGTTTGACTATCACTTCGAAATCAAATTCTTGGAATGACAACAGCCATCTATAGATCCTCCCCCTCGACACTGGCTTATTGACTAGATATTTGAGGGCAGAATGGTCTATGAACATTTTAAAGTGTTTACCCAGTAAATAGTGCCTGGATTTTTGAAGTGCGTATACCATGGCCAGGACTTCTCTTTATGTGGTGTTGTAGTTATGCTCTGATATTGACAATTTTTTACTTTCAAAGGTTATAGGATGGTCTAAGTCCCTTGTTCCTAGCTGCGCCAGAATTGCTCCAAGTGTTATGGTTGATGCATCTACATGCACATGAAATATCTTTTCCCAATATGAGAATACTAGGATAGGTGATGTGACCATATTTTCTTTTAAGGTGTCCAACCCTTGTTGACAGTCCTCATTCCACTAAAATCTAGTGTCCTTCTTTAACAGTTTTTCCATGGGTGCAATAATCTGCGCATACCCTTTTATAAATTTCCTGTAATAGCATGTATGTCCCAGTGTTTCTCTTAAATAGCGAACTGACTTTGGTGGTGGTAAATTTACAATGACTGCAATATTAGCAGGATCCACTAGTAAACCTTGTTTAAGGACTATATGTCCCAACAATATTCCAAAAGGTGTCCCAAAAATGCATTTCTTGATGTTCAATGAGATCTGACATTTCCTGCATCTTTCCAACATGAGTCTTAACACTTCTACATGATCTTTTAATAGATTGTATACAATCCAGTCATCCAGATACACTACTAGAAACTGATGTATGAATTCCTTAAAAGCAACTATGACTACTCTTGAAAATATGGTTGGTGCATTCTTCAGCCCAAATGGCATGACTGTATATTGGTAGGATCCCCATTATGTTGCAAAAGTAGTCTTATACCTGTCCTCTGGAGCTATTTTGATATGATGGTAACCTAAGAATCCATCTGTAAATGAATATGCTTCCTAGCCTCCTACATTCTCGAAGACTTCATCTATAAAAGGGGTAGGGAAATGGTCATGTAAGCAAGAATCATCAAGTTTCCTCATATCTACACAAATCCTTATCCCCCCTTGTTTCTTTTCTTGGACTACCATAGGGCTTATCCATTCAGATTCCTCTACTGGTTCTATAATACCAGCTTCCAACATTCTGTCAATTTCTACTTTCACTTTCTGTTTATACACTGGATTTAGTCAGTAAGGTCTCTGCTTGGTAGGTCTTGCCTCGAGTTTGAGAGGTATTTTCATTTCCTCTAGCTCTCCTGCTATGCCTTTCATCTCTGTAAAGGTCGTTCGGAACAGGTCATTGTATTCACGCAGTAACTCTGTTATTCTTTCTATTGTTTGTTCATCCCAATAGTCTCCAATACTTGCCATTTTAGGATTGTCCTTCGTCCCAATGTTAACTTTATTAACCTTGATTGGTGCAACAAATACTTCTGACTCTAGAGATGGACCTTCCACCTCTCTTTCTCCCTCAATCTTTGTGATCTGAACGTTGCATGGATCATCTTCATCCAATGCCTCTTCTTTAACATGATAGCATGAGAGTAACTCTTTGACTGCTTGTTTGTTCTGTTGTTGGTATTTTGTCAAGATTTCAACTTTTGGTTCATCAGTAAATATCATTCCCTGTATAAACTTCAGTGTTGAATCCATGTTGGGGTTCTCATGTTCAAATGAGAAGGTTACTATGAAATTCTATTGTAATCATGTCCACCTTGTAGTACCTATGCGCATCTCCTGATCTATATACAAGCTCCCTGGAATTCCTTCCAATGTATGGATAAAGTGATGAGGCCATTCCTATGGTGGTGTCATCCTCCATTGTACCTTACTATTTTCCAAGTGCTCCATTGGTTTTCCATGTCTATCATACCTCTACATTTTATTGTTCCCCTGCTCTGCGTCGAATCTAATGTGCAGTAGTCGTTTACACTGATACCAGTCCTGAATGGTTTCTTTATGTGTGCCCCACCATCTTGCAGGCATAGCCTTTAGTGAAATATCTAGGGCTAAGAGCCTCTGGTTTTCTAATACTTCCTCTTCATACTTTGTCAGAAATTCCTCTAGGTCATTTACCCCATGAAAATTGGGAGGTTCTCTTATATCTGTACCAACCCATCTTACTGTGCAATCTATTATATTCTTGTGGAAACTTCATGTAATCGTTGTTGCCAATTCTCCAAAACTGTATTTGAATCGGAAGCACATCATGTAATGCTTATCCAGCTGAGTATCCCATCTACAGTTGGGTTAACGTAATCTTCTTCTCGTGCGGTGGTTCTGTATAACTGGTTTATTTCTTCTAGATCCAAATAAGTGGGTTCTACAAACCTTTCTCCTTCTAATGGATCTAATGGTGCAATGACTCTATATTCACCTGATTCAAACACCATTTTCTTTGTCTTTAGGTTGATCATGGCTTGGTTATCAAATGCTCAGTCCAATCCAACCAATGTTGGGTAAGGTGTTGTGCCATCTGCTATCTTTATTACTTCAAAGTTTGTCATAGTGCACACTCCATCCAAATCTATTGTCACACCTTAAGCCTTCTTATTGGTAAAACTATGTGTTAGTTTGCTAATTTCAATTGGACAGGTGAATAGCCTAGTGTGGGTTCTCCCATACACTGCCATGTCTTCTTAGGTAAGACATTTACTTCAGAGCCTAAGTCCAGTATAATATCACCCATGTTGAAGTCCCCAATATTAGCATTTAGTTTGAATTCCCTGCTTGTCCTTCTTCTTGTATGGGTATGATTGACTGTTTTCTACTCTAATTTCCCTTCTACCTCTGTGTTACATCTTTCTAGCAAATTTTGTAAGATCTTGACAGATGATGGATCCTTTAATAACTGAAAACAGGATTGCAAAAAAGTTTTTATGTTATTTACTTGCTCTAACGGTTGGGCTTCACTGGTATGGTCCATTGAGGAAGGAATTTCATACATTGGTGCATTCTGAGTGTGCTACGCGGCTGATGTAGACATAACATTTTTCTTGAGAAACTCTTGTCTTGCCTCCTTGAATGTTTCTTTTTCTTTATGTGCATCAAATTGCTTATGTGGTTTAGTATTCTTCTTCACCGATTGATGTTGCATTGGATCTTGTTTTACTCTGTCGGCTCCTCCTCGTGTGACTATGTTGATGTTTCTTCCATCATCTCTGGCTTCTGTAAGAATCAACTATACATTCTGGTTGTTTTGGTTCCTTTTTTCTTGGATCTTTGCCAAGAGTGTTGGATAGTCTTTTATATCATGGTCTGTTGTACGATAGTACATACATGTCGCTGGTGGAAGTGGACATTCCCTTGCATAATGTCCTAGTTGTTGGAAGTTCTGGCACACTATTAGGCCTTTGCCTTGTCCAAATCCTCCTCTACCTCATCCTTCACCTCTGTATCTATCCTGCTCTTCTCGCGGTGCGTTGTACTAAGGTACCTTGTTATACTACGCGAGGTTGTATTGTGGCTATGCAATGTTATATTGTTGTTGCACATTGTTGTATGGAGGTGGTACCTGGTTGAACTGAGGTGTAACTTGCCCTGACATCATTTCTTATTGCACCCTATATGTATCTAAAGTTCTTTCTCTCATTAGATCCATTGTCCTACAATCTTTATCATCACGACCCACTGACTTGCAGAAATTGCAATATGAATTTTTAGGTACTGTCTTATACTTCTGCATCATTAGACAATGATATGGATCATGCCCATGCATTTTACAAATCTCGCACCATGGTCCTCCTATTGGTAAAGGGTTTGGTAATCTTCTTGCCATCTAATGTGCGAAAGTTGGACATTTGTTCTTATGGTGTCCTTTTGTCCTACATGTGGTACACCAAAAAACTTTTATTTTCTCGTTGCCCTTATTCTGGTTAAGTTGAAATGTTAGGTTCTTCAGATCCTCCTTCAGCTCCTCTATTCCTGGATCTGTCTTCTGATACTAGTTCTCTTCAATTTGTAAGGCTTCCTGCAGAGCTTTTTCCTGAGTTTGGAACTTATGTTGTCTTAATGGGTATTTCAAATGTGGTAATAGTGAATTCACAAATAGATGTCTATGTTGCATATTAGTCATGGCATATTCCAACTTACCTTTGAGATGCTTAAACCTCTGATCACTCTCCCAAACAGACTCACCTGGTTTTTTCCTGATTTCAATCATTTCATTCATGTGCTGATCTTATGAGTTGGGCTTCTGAAATTCGTTTATCAGTAGTTTTTTCACGTCTGTACTAGTCCTTGTTACTCCTGGTGGGTTGTTTACATCTAGGCTCATGTACCAATCCAGTGCACGGTCTCTTAGCATGATAGCTAACTGCGCGAGTTTTGTATCTTCATCTATGATCTACTTTACTTCCCATATCTTCTCATAGATGAATAAGTATTTTTTAGGGTCCTCTGATTCCTCTCCCCGAAATTCTGGTAACCTGATCGTGGGATCATGTCCTGCCATTTTGAACTGTGTTGAACTACTACCTCCATGCAGTGTAGATATTTGATTGTTGCTTCATGAACTTGATCCTCCATTTGTTGTTCCTTGTTTGGATGTGTTTCTTGTTGTATTCCTTCCACTAAAATTAGGTTGTTTGAATGTCGGTGTTCTTTCTAGTGTGTTGGTCGCACATGGGGTTGTAGGTTCCACACTAACGGTGACCTGGATTGGAGTTCTACCTTCTTTTCCTACCCTTGGACCTCCTATTTTCCTTTCATATGTTGCGCACAGGATTTCCTCAATCTGCTCCACAGCCCGGAGATCCTCTACCTCTTCCTCGTCGCTTGCCAAGCCTTCTCTATCAGCCATGGCTCTCTTCTTGTTCATCTTATATTGGTAGGGTACTACACTGCGCGTCTTTCCACTTGTTGCTATTATCTAATTTATTTGGTCTTCTTCCATCATGATTGGGTCCATGGCCTCCTTCTTATTTCCCTTATCCATCTCTTCCTCCATTTTCCACCTCCTGTTAGTGCTTCCTCCATGCACACAGGGAAGTTTAGTTGTTTGATTCCATGGTCATCACATCGTTGTTATACAATAAAATCTTGATTGAAGTATACAACGATCTAATATACCTACCTCTGGGTCCTTTTGGAAAATCCTACTCTATTGCGCTGCAAGACTTTGCAGTATCTGCTGCAAATTCGGTGATAAACCCTTCAACAATATTGTTTAACCATAAATCTATTGTGCGCGTAAATGTGTTATTTACTTGTTGTAACTGCACGACCTCCACAGGATTCCACTCCAATTGTCTGATTCAATTTGTTGGGTGGTTGTCTTTTAACCTCAATAGCCACTCCTGCAACAAATGCGGGAAACCACAGAAAAATACTACATGCAAGTCGCTAAACATGTATTTCTCCAGATATTTGTACAATGTTAATTTAGGGTTTTTGTTATCCTTCTGTGCGAACTCAAGTTCCTTTGTTTTCAACCATCTTTCGATCTCCATCTTCGTTGGATTCCATGGCCTGAACATTCCCTTTTATACCTTCATTCTTCGCGTGCTTATTCCACGGATCTCGTCCACATAATCCTATGCAGTTCCAGCCAGCAACAAAACCATTATTTAGGTTAATATCTCTCTTTTTACTCTTGGTCTAACCCAGATTCAGATCTGAACAGGTTTCCAACAAAACCCTCTAAAACTATTGGCCCTCCTGGTAAACTAGAAGGAAACACAATGCACAGAATGAACTGCATAGTCTCACCCAAGATAGCTTTATGGGATACTGTAATGCTCAAGTGGTTGCAGTATAGGAATGAGTGGGGATCTGGGAGTGTATTTTATCTTCTTCAAGCATTAATCTTGTTATTTATTCAAGTACTTCTAGGATTTATTCATCTTCAGGCCCATGCATGCATTCTAATACATCTAAATAATCATTCATTCATAATATAACCATTAACATGAAGGAAACATTCAATAAACATCACATATAACACAAGTTTTACAGTGGTTCACCCCCTCCTAGGCTATGTCCACAAAGATTTGGCTTCTCTGCTCTTTTATTTAGTCTGCTACAAAACTAGTGTTGTGCGCATTACATCTTCCATCATACAATCATGAAGAGGTTCAAGAACCCCTGTGAGGCAAACTAGATCACACCAGGCTCCTCATCCTGTGATCTAACCCTCAAAATCTAGCTTACTGACTCTTCTATATCAATCTTACAACCATTATCATCTCACTGAACTTCTTTTATATTGAACTTACAACTCATGAAACCCTAACCTAGACCTCCCAAGTTCTTATTTATATTATTTTACAAGCTTATATCCATTACAACCTTTGTCAAAAACCCTAACCCTAATATGGTTAGGCTTGCCTGCCTCCTCGCACGTGGCTTTTCCTTCTTGCATGTTGCTTTTCCTCCCTTTTCTGCATGTTGCTTTCTTGCCAGTTGTTGCACGTGCTCCCAAAATCAGGTCTTTCCTTCCAAAAATAGGTCTTTCCTCCCAAAAATAGGTCTTTCCTCAAAATAGGCTTGCGCCCAACATACACTCTACATCTTTCATAGCTTATGCGGAAATTTAGTAGGGGGGGCATTTAATATCCCCAAAATAGGAAAATTTAATGGGAGTTGTTGCAGGTACAACAAGAGGAATGAGAGGGATTATTGGCACAGAGACGGGGAATAAAGGATGTTTTTTTCATTTAGGTGTTCACAACCTTTTGGGTTTCCCTAGCTCTTTGAGAGGCTTCCAGCCAAGTAGTAGAATGATACATTAAGACTTGGGCACATATCTCTTCCTTCAAACCATTGATAAAGCATTCCTTGAAGAAGGTATCTGACATGCCTTCGATGTGGATGGCAAGTTACTCAAAAGTGGAGATGAAATCTTCAACTATACTAGATTATTTAAGCTTGGTCGGAAGGGTGAAATAATGGGTGTATGTTTCAAGGCATTCATAGAGGTCTTGGACAAATTGTGTCCAAGAAATATAACCCTGGTGGGAGTTATTATGTTATTGTCACCATTGTCATCATTCATGATCTAATTATAAGACACCCACATTAAGTTTCATTAAGTCATTGGTGATGTCGTGTAGGTAAAAATAATGTTCCATCTGAGTGCCCCATCTTGTGGGGTCAGAGCCATCAAATTTGTTGAGATCCACTTTAGGGAGTCAATGCGACGTCTGAGTCACAGGGTCATGAACAAATCAGTGAGAGTGAGGCCTCATGGTATTAGATGATTAAAATCCATTCATTTGGGATGGTTGGTCCTAGTACCAATAACCCTTGAATTGATTGTACATTGCCATAAGTTGGGACAACTAGTTTGGGATTGAGTTTAGTTTAGTGAGCTTTGCATTGATAGAAGCAATTTTTTTCTCACCAAAGGAGTGGGTGCAGTCTATTTTGTGTTGTAACTCATCGCAAAGAGTTTTCAAGGAGGAGACTCATGCGTTTAGCTCATTGTTTCTAGTAGCCATAGAGATGGGGGTCCACAAGAAAAAGGTTACTAGAGAGTGGTACCAAGGCAATCAATACTTCTTTTTGGGTCTGTTGAGATAATTTCCTGGTAATGGGGTGAGTGGGTCCACGAAAAAGGATTATTGGAGAGTGGTACCATCACGATTAGTGTGACATAAGGATTTCATTGAGATAGGTCCCAAATAAGGGTGTGGTTAAGGACCCTCACTTTCTTTTTTAACTCTTGCGAAGTTATACTCTCGCCTGAATAATATTGCACAAACAAAATGCTCAAATTCTCAATATTGTGCTTTATGTAGGAATTTCATGGGCCGACAGTAGGAATCGAGGTTTCCAGTTATTGAATGCACAAATTATAAATATGGCCTTTTATATAGCAGCTTCGTGGACTGGCATAAGGGAGTAGGGTTTCAAGGGTCCCGAGGACAAGGGAGTGACAAGTGTTATAGATCTCTGATATATATATGGGGTCCATGTTAAGCCCTAAATAGTGGCACATTACCCCTTAATTGGGGCATATTACAATAGTAATTTTATTTTATTTATGTCGGTTCGGGTCCATTAGTTGTAATTCTACTTCCTAGTCTCCTATATATACCAAGGAGACATTTTCATTTGGAATGATCTGGTATTTGGAAATTTATGTGGTGTATAAGGAGGTTGCCCCCTCGAAGAGGCTTATTATCTGAAATTCTCTCTTTTTCAAGGCATTGACTACTTATTCAGAGGTTTTTTATGCTATTTTGATATTTGGTTCTTAATATTTGGTATCAAAGCTCAAGGTCTTAGGGTTTCGCTACCGCATCTGAGACACCTTGGAATTTTAGCTATAACTCTTTTTTCTACGATTTTTCAAAATGAACCCCTTGGAGAATATTTAGTAGACGGATCAAGGTATGTTGGGTTCAAATTTCATCTCTTGAGGACTTATACTTTCATAGATATAGCTTGTGTAAGATAGGGTTCTGGAATCATCCTGAATTTAGTCATCACATAATTTTCGCTATAATTTTTTTTTGTAATGTTTTAGACCCCGAAACCCAGAGGATATTCATAGAAATTATCAATGTATATGTGATAAAAAATTCAGCTTCTGTGTCATCGTAATTTTGTAGATACACCCTGTGCAAGATAGGGTATCTGACTAGTCATATTAACTAGCCTCAAACAGGTATTACAGGTAAAATAGTGATATCTTCTTCAGTGAGTATCAAAATTAAGTGAGACCAATTGCATTGGATAGTGGACAGTCTATAACATTTTTGGTACAAGTTTCAGAATCAAATATCAGATATTGTGATCTTGGCACGCTTTACAAGTACGCTCTCCTGGAAGGGACAAAAATCTACAAGTTGTGGGGAAGTTACCATAACTTCCACTTGGCACATCCAATTTTGATTAGACTTGTGGCATTGTAGAGAAGACATATCAGAGAACTACAAAAAGAAATTTTCATACCCAGAAGGGCCAAAATTTTGGAGATACAACAGAAGAAAGATCGTTTAGTAGAACCACCTCGAAATCAAGGTTTAAAAGTGATACTTGGCCAACATGCCACCAAAAAAGGGAACTTCTACACCAAATAAGCCTCCATACAGTCCTACTTGGAATCTTGATGAAGGTGAAGAAATGTGTAGGGACATAAATGATTTACAAAAGAAGACAGTAACAAAAGATGAACTACAAGGGATGATGAATTCAACTGAATCTAAGTTGGAGGCAATAATGGATACTAAGATGGAGAGTTTAAAAAAGGAGATCATGGAAGGATTGAAAAAATTCCTAATAGAGAGGACGCCTAAAAGTGAAAATGTATCCCATGAAATTCATGATGAGGACACAAGGATGATGAATCAAGAATGGAGAAACTCCAACTTTGGGTTGAAGACCAACCACTTTCCTAAGATCGATATGAGGAAGTTTGATGGCAAGGATCCAATCACATGGATACTTCAGATGGAGCAATTATTTGATCTACATGATGTGCCACGTACACAAAAGGTACGAATTGTTTCTTTATATTTAGAACCCAATCAATTTGTGTGGTATCGATGGCTTTGTTCTCGCAAATCACTCGTCACTTGGACAATTTTCACGGAAGAAATGATAGCACACTATGAGGATACAAGGAGCAATACCTTCTTTAGAAAATTGATAAATCTCAAGCAAAAGGGTTCAGTTGCAGATCATATTGAGAACTTCCAAAGATTGAATATAAAGGTAACAAATATTCTAGATGAGCACCTGATTGATGTATTCATAGGAACTTTAAAGGATAGCATTCAACATGAGGTTTGCCTTTGGGAACCCAAATCATTGGAGAATGCATTCAGGGTGGCGAGAAATGTTGAAAGTAAAAATATGGCTATAGCTACTAGAAGGACCACTCCTAACATCTATCGATAGAATAATGTTCCTTCTTATAAAACACCTCAACCTACAAGGTTGACACCTCAACAATTGGAAGAGAGAAAAGCAAAAGGTTTATGCTTTAATTGTGACAACAATTACAGTAAGGGACATAAGTGTGGTGAGAAGAAAATATTCTACATAGATTGTGAAGAGGAAGAAGAACAAGAACAAGAACCATCACAAGATGAAAACGTAGAAGAGATTTTTTCTGAAGAGTTGACTCCCACGATATCATGTAATGCATTGGTTGGAATTAGCACTCCTCAAACCCTCAAGATCGAAGGATTTATCAAAAAGAAAAAGGTAATAGTCCTAATTGATTCTGGTAGTACTCATAATTTCATTCACTATAAATTAGCCAAAGCTCTCGATTGCTTTATATATCCAATGCCAGAGTTTCAAGTAATGATTGCAGATGGAGGAACTATCAATTGCTCGAGAAAATGCTATAAGATCAATCTTTCTATGGGGAAATATGTAATGAATAGTCCAATGATTGCTATACCCCCATGGGTGGTGTTGATGTCGTATTAGGAATCCAATGGTTACAATCATTGGGAACAATGGCTTTTAATTTTCAAGAACTTTTCATGAAATTTTCATTGGAAGGAAAAGAAATTGAGTTAAGGGGTATCACAGGAAAACCCAGTAAGGTGATAAGCTCTAATGGCATGCCAAAATCATTGAAAAAGGGGCATCAAGGTGTAATTGTACAACTATGCTCACTAGATGTTTAAACATCCAAGCCATCTATTCCCCTAGATCTCCAAGGGATCATTGATAAGCATTCCAAAGTATTTGGAGATATTCCCAAAGGTCTTCCACCCACTCGAAATCACGAGCATGCTATTCACCTAATTCTTGGGAGTGTTCCTCCTAACATCAGGCCTTACAGATACCTTTATGCCCATAAGAATGAAATTGAGCGTATGGTTGAAGAAATGTTAGAGGCTGGCATTATTAGACCTAGCCAAAGTTCTTACTCTGCACCGATGGTAATGGTACTCAAGAAAGAGGGCTCATGGCGTATGTGTCCAGATTATAGAGAGCTCAACAAGATCACCATTAAAGATAAGTTTCTCATTCCTATCATTGATGAATTGTTAGATGAACTACATTGAGCAATCTATTTCACAGAGTTGGATCTTCGTTCAGGGTATCATCAGATTAAAATGAAGGAAGTAGATATCCCAAAAATAACATTTTGAACTCATGAAGGCCATTATGAATTTTTGGTCATGCCTTTTGGCCTTACAAATGCACCTTCCACATTCCAAGGGTTGATGAATTCCATTTCCAATCCCTTCCTTCAAAAAATTGTGTTAGTATTTTTTGATGATATACTAATCTATAACAAGTCTTGGGAGGATCATGTGTGACATGTTGACAAGGTGCTACAACTACCAAAGGAGCAACAACTATATGCCAAACCATCCAAATGTTTATTTGGGGTGAAGGAGGTAGAGTATTTGGGTCATATTGTATCTCGTGAAGGTTTCAAGGTAGACCTTAACAAGATTAAGGCCATGATGGACTGGTCGATTCCCAAAACATTGAAGAATCTTAGAGGATTTTTGGGTTTGACAGGTTACTACCGCAAGTTTGTTCAAAACTATGGAAGAATAGCAACACCTTTAACGACATTAACTAATAAGGATGCATTTTCATGGACTCTAAAGAAAACTTAAGCTTTTGAACAACTTAAAGAGGCAATGTGCAAAGCTCATATCTTGACCACACCAGACTTCACAAAAACCTTTATTATGGAATGTGATGCCTCGGGAAATGCATTGTTGTTGTTCTGATGCAAGAAGGAAGGCCCCTTGCTTTTGAAAGTCGGCCACTCGAGGGAAAGGACTTACACAAACCTATTTATGAGAAGGAAATGATGGTAATACTGCATGCATTAAAGAAATGGCACCCTTACCTAATAGGTAGGCACTTCAAGGTCAAAATAGATCATGATAGTCTTAAATACTTCTTGGAACAAAGACTATCTTCAAAACACCAACAAAAATGGGTGACCAACATGTTGGGTTATGATTTCGAAATCATCTATAAAAAAGGGAAGCAAAATGTTGTGGCAGATGCACTCTCAAGAAAGGATGAAGATGTTGAGGCCTTTCTCTATTCCATCTTGATCATCCAACTCGATTGGATAATAGAAGCAAGGGATGAATGGAAGAATGATGAAAATGTGTGGACTCTCATTCAAAGGTTGCAGCAGGTTTCCAGTGCATCATATACATTTACATGGAAAAATGATTCACTATGGTACAAAGATCGCTTGTATTTATGTAAGAACTCCCAACTCAAACAAAAGGTACTATTGGAATTGCAGACCTCTCCGGTAGGAGGGCACTCGAGATTTTTGAAAACCTACTATAGGGTCAAGAAGGAATTTTTTTGGGATGGCCTTAAAATTGATGTTCAAAGGTTTGTGGCAGAATGTTTGGTTTGCCAGCAAAATAAGGTGGAAACAATTAAGACCCTATGTCTTTTACAACCATTACCCATCCCAAGTCAGCGTTGGGAGGAGGTTTCCATGGATTTCATCACAGGGTTACCGAAGTCTGAAGGAAAGAGTGTCATCATGGTGATTGTTGATAGACTGACAAAGTACACACACTTTTGTGCGCTCTCTCATCCTTTCAAAGCCAATATAGTTGCCACCACATTCACGGAGACAATTCAAAAGCTACATGGAAGCCCAAAGATTATTGTAAGTGACAGAGATCCCATCTTCACTGGACATTTTTGGACATAATTATTTTCTTGTTTGGGTACTCAATTGGCTCATAGCTCATCCTATCATCCTCAATCTAATGGACAAACCGAGACAGTGAACAAATGTTTGGAAGGCTACCTTCATTGCTTTGTCTCTGATAAACAAACACAATGGTTCAAATGGTTACCCTTGGCAGAATGGTGCTATAACACTTCCTTTCATACTGCAACAAAAATGACACCATTTATGGCACTCTATGGATACCACCTTCCTTCCATCATTCTTCTCTAAAAGAAAAAATTAAGGTTCAAGCAGTGGAAGATCACATCGAGCATCAACAAGAAGTTCTTCAAATCTTAAAGGACAACCTGACCATGGCACATAATCGCATGAAACTACAAGAAGATCAACATCGTAGTGAAAGAAGTTTTGAAGTAGGGGATGGGGTATTTTTAAGACTACAACCATACAAACATATGTCCCTC